>SKCR01018944.1:0-52056 GCA_019454045.1 Zanthoxylum bungeanum
GTTGCAAAAGCTTGAAGTATTTGTGTTTGTTTGGAACATAAAGAACACATCTTTGGCTAGCACCATCAAGGGATCATACAAGGTGATATGGGAAACTCATCTTAGAGCTTGGAAGGATCAAATTCGAGCTTGGAGCTTCTCTTCACTGCTTGGCCGAAATCTTCACTGCTCAAAGGAGGATTTTGCTTTCCATCCATTGCATCCACATTTGGCTATTTGTGAGTATTGTTTCCGCCATTACTTCAATCTAATTCATTCTTATATATATCTTGCTTGGTTTTTGATTTGGGATATGGTTATTAGATTTCCAACATATAGTACTTGTAAATCTCACATGAGAACAATGTGATTGTTGCTCACCATGCGGTTTTTCCTGAGAGGAATACCGATATGCAGTGGTCAGTGGGAGGATAGTGATACTCGATGAAAATCAGAGAGTAATACTGTTCAAGGCACGAAGTCCTTAATGGAACACAAATAGTTCATCAATGATGAATTGTACCATTAATCTTCGAATACACAAGAACTGAGTAGATCGAATATAGTCAGAAAACGACCTAGGGTAGGGTTTCTGATCTAACCTCATAAAGATGTCAATCTTATGAAGGTACATCCACCGACTACGTTTTGATGAAGTGATACGAGGTATCGACTCCCTATTATGGAAAAGTGCCATGAGTCCGAAATGGATTCCATGTATAACAACTATTTTGGATACTACTTGTTGTACCACAAGGCATTGTGCCTATTGGTACATTAAACGTCTTCAAGGAAGACATACATGGAAGGCAACATACCAACGTACAAAGCTGGGCTTTTGACGGAAAGGTATCGTTATCAACATTGTGTTAATAACGGTTCAACCTTTTACCTGTTGCCATGGTAAATCCATTTTGAAGATGCTTGTTGATAACTGCATATTTCATTTATGAAATATGTTAGTTGCAGATCAAAATCGCTTTCCTGAAAAGGAAACCTTTTGGAGGATGTTTACAACATCCTGACGATTTTGTATAACCAACAAACAAGGTTTGCGGGTTATTCGATCCATATTTGGATTGAAGCAAGCATAAGGTTCTTGGAACTGACGTTTTGAAATAATCATAATAGTTTATGATTTGACTCAAAACGAAATAATTCTTGTGTATATAAGGAGGTTAGTGGGAGAGGGCACTGATAATGAAATTCCCATAAAACAATCGGTGAAAGCTTGGCTTTCATAAGAAATTCTCCGTAGAATTCTGGGGAGTAACAACCTTTATTCAAGGAATAAAGATCTACTGGGCTAGATTTGGAGTTGTTAACACTCTCTGAGAAATTGTACATTTAAAATGTACTTGTATTGGTGTCTCATACGCTTCGAGCATATGGAGTCACAATCGGGTCAATCCAAGTGATAGTCACTGGATTGAAGATTAAGAACATCTGTTAGTATCTGAGAGAACTAAAGATGTTGTCTTAAACTATGGAGATGGAGAACTTGAAGTGACTGGATCACTGCTGCAAGTTCCCAAACCGGTAAATACTTGCGGTACTATAAAGTTTGAATAACGGGACAGTAAGCTGGAAATATTCCGAGCAAGATAACTATTGCCGAATTAACAACAAATGCGGATTATTGCTGCAGCTGAGGCAGCAATAGAAGCCATTTGGATCGATAATAAATCTAATTAGATTAGATATAGTTCTGTTAGCAGCTGAGCTAGGCGTCAGCACAGGCTAAGGAATTAAAGGTCTCATCAATGATCGAGATAAATACTTCGACTATTCATCTGATTCGTTCGGATCATACATCGTGGCGATGTGATGATCGAATAAATCGCGTCAGACGATAATCACGCAAATCCGCTAAAGAAAACCTTTCCTCAGCAATTTGAGCGAACCGTACATAGTTCGGGTGTGGGACACTCGAGTGACTGGCTATGTGCCATGTGGGAGATTGTTGGATAATATGACCCATAGCGTCACTATTTGTACAGATCACGGTGTTGTTGTACAAATTAACTATGTGACAAGGAAATTGCACTCTCATCATTTGTGATTAAATCACCATAGATATATAAATGAAGAGAGGTCCATATGATTAGTTCCTGGATTGAGATGATATGAGACAGTATCAGTCCACGAAGGATTAATCATTAAATATCCCTAGCCGGAGTATTATCGAGATAGGACATCAATAATGCGGAATAGGCTAGTATTGCACTTGTGCGCGTTGTGAGGGCACAACGACATAGTTCTCATATATATAAGTATTGGATACTTATGCAAGTGCGATAGGAGGTCGTGTTTCACCGATGGTACGGGAAACAGCTTCGCTCTGATAGACCCCTCGGAATCCCATTGGTATTATGACTATGTGTCTATGGGAGGCCGAAATCAAGGTAGGTGTGTATAGTCTTAACCTGAGACTTACATCGCTAATACTTACGATAATCGATAGACTTTGGTCTTGGTGGTACAGGGCTTTAACCGGTTCTGCGTACTCCACTTCTGGGTTTATCAGAGAGTCGTAGTGTATTGGGTGTGATGTCAAGACGGAAGTATCACTTCAGTCATATTGGAGATGATGTCACGCAGGATACGGTACTAGTGCTCTTAAGTGTTGCGCAACCATCGGGATGTTATGACTAGGTCATGCATATCCGATTATAGAGACTAGTTACCAGACATCCGACATGTGCTTCGGACGGGGTAGACACTTATCCAGCCCCAGCCCTAGCACGTGACTATCCGATACTGGGCCGATATACACAATACTACGGTATACTACGCTTGATACAGATCTATATATTCCTGTAAGAATATTTCTGGAGAATTGGGTAGGCATGGCGCTTTGTTAGAAGCCAACCTTGTCTTGTAAATCGGTATAAACGTAGTACGAGGTACTTACGTGTTCGGATAATCCGACGACCGTATTTACTGCCAATATATCCGGAGATCTCATGGGTCGCTTCCTGAAGATTCACCGATGATGTATAACTCGCACTTAATTAATCTAGGATTAATTAGAAGAGAGAGAAAATTAATCTGGGATTAATTGCGGAGATATTTTATATGGGATAAAATATTAATTAAAGAGAGAGAGCGATTAATTTGGAATTAATCGATAAAATAATATATTTGATATATTATTAGAAATTGGATTTCGACGCGGAATTAAAATTAGATTTTAATTCGGGCGAACGAATTAATTTAGAATTAATTCGTTAGCGACATGAATAGTGATTTCGCTAGGCGTAATCATTTAATTACGACGCGACGGAAAATTCGTTAATTTGGAATTAGCGAACCCGAGCCCGGGATTATTTGCGAGCGCATTCGCATTTCGAATTCGAGTGCGGCACGCAAGTCAAATCATGCGTCAAATCGCTAGTCACATCAAGGGTCAAATCAAATGTCACTTTGAGTGATATGACATGTTGTCACTTGATTTGAGTGATTGATGTAGAAGTTGAAAAAGCAACATTTGCTTTTTACTTTTTGACTTTTGAATAAAGTAATATATATGTTTTATTTAATTTACTTGGTAAATATAATAAACATATATATTAAAGCTTTATCTTCTCTCTCTCACATGCAAGACATACGGTCTTCTTCTTTTCCCTCTCTTTTCATCTTTCTTCTCACGGCTTCAAGCCGAATTCTTCACAAAATCTTCTGGTTTTGACCGAAATTTTGAGAAGCAAATGAAGAGAGTAGTGCTAGCACACACATGGGTTATATTATGGTGATAGGGAAATGAATTTGTGAGCTTGGATTTATTTTTGGAGCTTGAAGCTTTGAGCTTCCATGGAGTCTCCCATGGCCGAATCTTGGAGGAATTTCACAGCCCAAAACCGAGCAGTCCAGCAGTTCACAGGAGTCAAAAACCGAGCTTGGAGGGAGGCAAAAAACGCAACTTGTTCTTCCTAGCATCAAACCCATTAATGTGAGTATGTATTCCGCCTTACTCCTTTGTGTATTCAACTCGTTTTATGCATGTTTGTGATCCTTGGGACTTGATTGAAACTCTACACAAATCAACAAAAATGTTGGAGCCAAAACAACTGCTGAGGAAGTTCCAAAAGAAACAAAGCAACAGATGGAGGAAAAAGAAGCAAAGGAAAAAGAACAGATCACTCCACCTCCACATTTTCCTTAGCGTCTTCAGAAGAATAAACTGGACAAGCAGTTTTCTAGATTCTTGGAGGTGTTCAAAAAGCTGCATATCAACATTCCATTTGCAGAAGCGTTGGAACAAATGCCCAGCTATGCCAAATTCATGAAAGACATTCTTTCATGAAAGTGGAGTTTGGGAGATTATGAGACAATAGCATTATCAGAAGAATGCAGCGCCATCATTCAGAGAAAACTTCCTCCAAAGTTGAAAGATCCTAGCAGTTTCACTATTTCTTGCACCATAGAAGAACATGACTTCGGTAAGGCTCTATGTGATCTAGGTGCGAGTGTTAACTTGATGCATTTTTCTATTTTCAGGAAATTGTAGATTAGAAAAACAATGCCAATTTCAGTCTCTCTACAACTTGCTGATAGAACGCTCATATTTCCAAGAGGCGTAATTGAGGATGTGCTGGTCAAGGTTGACAAATTCATTTTCCCAACATATTTTATTGTCCTTGATATGGAGAAAGATGCAGACGTGCCAATCATCCTCGGGAGACCATTCTTGGCTACAGGTCGAACCATTATTGATGTAAAAAAAAGGAGAATTAACCATGAGGGTACAGGACCAAAAAGTAACATTTAATGTTTTCAAGGCCATGAATTTCCTAGATGATGAAAAGAATGAGGAATGTTTTAGACTTGATGTGATACATAGTACCGTTCAGAACTCTGATGAAAGGCAAAATTCTACTGACAAACTTAAAGCATGTCAATTGCCTGTGGAGCCTGAAGATAAAGCGCATTGCATACTAAAGAAGCCTATTCTTGCACTACAAGCAACAGAAGAGAAAAGGTTCCACCATCTCAATGAATTGGAGGAATTTCGCATACAGCCTTTTGAGGATGCCAAATTGTACAAGGAAAAGGCAAGGAAAAGACATGATGAGAAGTTAGTACGCATACAACTGGAACCAAGGCAGAAGGTACTGTTAAACAAATCAAGGGTGAAATTTTTCCCATGGAAGCCAAAATCACGGTGGTCAGGTCCATTTGTGATCACCAAGGTTTTACTAGAGAAAGCCGTTGAGATACATGATCCTGACTCCAACAAAACTTTCAAGGTTAAAAACAAGCGTGTCAAGCACTACTGGGGAGAATCATTTGAGCGACAAAAAGAAAGTGTCACACTTTCAGATCCAGCCTAACGTTCGAGAAGTCACGTCTAGCTGACGACTTTAAACTTAGCGCTAGCAGGGAGGCAACCCATGCAATTTGTGTATATATTGTGATTTGGTGTGATTTAATTTGGTGTGTTTAGTTTTTGCAGATTAAGACATTTCAGGATGGAAGAAACTCTCGTAAATCTTCACAAGCAATTTCCTTCTCTCCCTCAAAAATCTCTGATGAAAGTTTACAAAGCTCGCTTGGAACGGATGAGGTTACTAATGATCAAAGGTATTCCTGCTGACATTCGTTGGATTATTGATGCACGGGTCCGATTGGCAGCTGAGTCTTCTAACTCTTTTATTTCACATCTGTCTGGTTTAGGAAGGAGCACCTATGCTAAAAAGAGAAGAGCCAAAAGAATGTGTGTTTGTTATAAATGTGCTCGTATGTTTTATGATACTCGTTGTCGTTCTTTAGGCATGGTGTCTGATAACCGCGAAGATAAGATTAATTTCATTAGGGATGGCTTGAGTAAGGAGTCTTTGGATGATATATCTAAAACTCTTGAGACGCATCCCAGTGGATATGTGTATCACGAATTTGTGTGTTATATGCACAATTCCAAAAAGAAAGACAACAGTTAAGTCTCGGGAATCTGACTCAAAAAGACCCTGTTTGCCAATTTATAAGAAAATTGGATGGGAAGATTGTCCCTGACGCATAGAAGTCAATCAAGCCGCTACTTTTCATGTACATATTATATCTCTTTGTCTTTTCCTAATAATTGTAATTTATTTTGTTGTTTTCTTTTATTTTCTCCAACAGGATCCATACTTTTTTTACTATCACGATTTATTTTACCGTTAACTAATAATTGTCATTTGGCAAGTACTAGTGCAATTATTTTACTCACCCCTTTCAGGTATTATAAATTCAACTCATCTTTGCACTTTTGAAGACATCTAGAGTAAAACATGGAAGCCACTTCAAGAAGACGAGTTGAAAACATCTGTGTGTTTTGTGGTACTAGTGTTGGTGTTAAGCCACAATACGTAGAAGCAGCACATGAATTGGGTCGAGTCTTAGCTGCAAGGAATATGCACTTAGTATATGGTAGAGGCAATCTTGGACTTATGGGATCATTTCAAAAGCTGTACAGGAGGGAGGCAGTCAAGTTTTGGGAATCATTCCAAAACCTTTGGCGGAGGCAAATCTTATTGGACCATCAAACGGAGAGGAACTGATCATGCCAGGTATGTCTGAACGATTGGTAGAAATGATTAACCGTGCTGATGCTTTTATTGCTTTGCCAGGTGGCTTGGGTACATTGGAGGAAATTTTTACAGTGTTATCTTGGGCGAACATGAACATACACCAGAAACCGCTTGGACTATACAATGTTGAAGGATTTTATGATTTTCTTTGTGTGTTTCTTGAGGATGCCCGGAGAAATGGGTTCGTGACAAAACCTATGAAAGAACTCATTTTTACTGTCAGAACTGCTCCGGATCTAATTGACCAAATCTTGGCCTATGAACCACAAATTGACCCTATCATTTCAAAGATAAATTGGTCTGAGGACGATCGTGGTAAGAGGCGTCGGATTAATCTGGATCTTAACCTTTAACTTTTCGTGTAGAATTTCAGCTAACCAGGTACTATCTTCTAAACCCTTCTTCTACTGTTTAAGACATTGGGGACAATGTCTCATTTAGGTTTGGGGGAGGGAATTAATTGATCAATATCTTGTTTTTAGTGTGTGTTGTTTTTATTTTTAGTCCAAAATTTTTCAAAAATTACAAAAATTTCAAAAATTACAAAAATATTTTGCGTTTTTGTGTTTTGATTTTGACAAAAAAGGTGAAATTGGTAAGAGATAGTTGAGTAAGGAGTTTCCACTCCTGAGACATATCTCAACATAATTCGGAACAAGTTAATTTTTGTTTATTTCCTTTTGAATTATTTAATTTGTGAATTCTCTATAGTACTGACTAAAATGGATCTCCATATGCTCAGTTAGTAGGTATTATCAATATGCATAGTAATATACGGACATCAGGTATAATTGAAAAGTTTGTAATATTTTGTGCTCTAGTTTAATTGGAAGAAGCATCTCAAAAAGTGATGGAGTAAAAAAAAACGTCTGAGATCCGAGTTATTAAGTCTGTAAGGGTGTTTTAACACCTAGTGCCCTAAAGCCAACTGGTTTGGGAGTCACTGGCCCAAAGCTCGCTACATGGATCAAGATGTTGCAAAAATATATATATCTAAAGTCTGAGTAATTAAGTCCGTAAGGGTGTCTTAACACCTGGTGCCCTGAAGCCAACTGGTTTGGGAGCTACCGACCCAACACTCGCTACATAGATGGAAGATATTGTATATAAATAAAAAAAAATCAAAAATCAAAGAGAAAAATCAGAAAAATTATTCCATTGCTGCAAAAAGATGTGAATTATGATAAAACTTTAGGACAAAAATATTACTCTCTTATCAACTGCACTTGTGACTATTGTGGGCAAAAATGAGTTGATTAATATTTTGTCGACTATGTATATGGAGAATGGTAAAAATAATCGGAGAATTTACTTATTCGTAATTTAGAATGAAACAAAACAACTATTGACTTGGATTAGATGTTTCATCTGTTTAGCCACTAACTTCTTTATTCTCTTTTCTCTTGTCTTTTTGCTTTTGTGTGCATTAGTTTTATTATCTTTTTACTTTTGTAAAACATTTGTGGGTATCGTTGTTGTAAGCCCTCACGAGACTACAACTCGTCCACTAGGGACACCTAGGGGTTTAAAGGCTTGTTGCATACGTTAAATGCAACCGTGATCCCTCTGAAAGTGGCTTAGTTTAATTTTAATTATTTCTTGTATTTTATTTTGTTGTTTTGCTCGAGGACTAGCAAAATGTTAGGTTTGTGGGTGTGATGAGCGGAAAATATATCAATATTTATCGCCCATTTTAATTAATATTTTGTTTAGTTTCTCGAGTTTGAGGAACGTTTTGATGTGTTTTAGTTTATTTTGCAAATAAAATAATATTGGGACACAATGAAATCATTTAGGATGAAATGTGGGTCAAATAAGAGCAAAAATCAGACTTGACATATTAATTTTGGAGATTGGAAACTTGAAAGGGCGCTTTAACGAAGTGCAGTTTTGGAAATTCCAGTTTTGCGCCTCTGTCGTATTTTGGGAATAATGTTTTACTCCGATATCGAATTGAGCTGATTCAAGTTCCAGATTAAAGAAGACTAAAAGATATACAACTTTGAAAGACAAAATAATTTCGAATTCTGAAGATTTCATGCCCGAAAATTGATGAACCATCCAGAAGTGTGTTGTGTGTAATTATTAAAGTCATTTTCAATCATTCTCAAAGCAAAAAAAATAAATTAATAAAATTATCAAATCACCATCAAACATGATAAGCAATTAGTGGAGCAATTAATAATGGATTTGGTGGAGCAATTAGTGGAGCAATTAATAATGGATTTGGTGGATGATTTGATGGAGGCAAAATTTTGCCTATAAATACCAAACCATTTCATTTGTAAATTCATACTTTATTCTAAGGAATTCCTTAAGAATACTAAGAAGATTGTATCGTGTTTGTTTATTTAGAGCTTTCAGTAATTAATTTCCGCTTTCGCACTTTCTTTTCTTTACTTTTCAGTTTTTACTTTCCGCAATTTACTTTTACGCACAGTACTTTTCTTTCTTTAATTTTAAGTTTTTACTTTTCAGTAATTAGGAGGTAACTCCCCTTTGCTGGGGTAAAAGGTAAAACTTTTATTACTAATATTTAGATTAATCTCCCTTAATTATAATATATAAACTAGTTAAAACCTTACTTAACGAGGATACCGCCATATTGGTCGGTTTGTAATTATTTAAATTGGTTTTAACCTGACTAAACTGGATACCGCCTGATTGGTTGGTTGGTAATTAATTATTAATTTGACTTAATCTGGATACCGCCTATATGGCTGGTTGGTAATTATCATGCAAAGTTAATATATTATATTAAGGGAGATATCTAAAATAGAAGTAATAAAAGTGGATCCTTTTACCTCAGCATTTTCTTTTATTGTACTTTTACTTTTTTTACTTTTCAGCAATTTACTTTCAGCATTTACTCTTCAGCAATTTACTTTCAGTAATTTACTTTCAGCATTTACTTTTCATCATTTAATTTTCAATATTTAATTTCAGCATTTACTTTCCGTCATTTACTTTCAGCATTTTACTTTATGTCTTTTATTTTATTTAAGTTTTTACTACCCGTAAATATGTGTCGTAACTAAGCCAGTTATCCGAGGTTGTGATGAAATCCAATATCACCGGTTTATAAGGGGTTATTTTATAGTTTGGGTAATTTAAAGGTTTAATTATTAAGTCTTAAGCTTAATGCGTCTTGTTAATTGGCCATTAATAAGATTGATCTGGTAAATCTAAAATAAACTTGACAAAGGAATTTTAGGTTTCAGCCTTATACTTAATAGCCCACGATATTCCTTGAGGATAGATAACCCTTTAATAGATTTCCTTACAGGATAGACATATACTTGTCGGGCGGGGGTAGCCATAATTGGAACTTAAACTTAATGAATCCAGGTAATTTGGTTGACATAGACATATGGTTCAATTGGGTTATACTGGGTATTTACGTCTGACCATCGACATAGGCTTTTGTATAATTTCGTGTTCCAGGTTAGTAAACCGATTTATTACACAAACATGAAATAACCACTTCATCTTTTAAAAGATAATAGAAAGATTCACAACCCTAGATAGTTTCCTAATACTGAATTTTCTTAAACATACTTTCGCGCAATTTTATTTACTTGTTTTTAAATTCAAAATCATCACCATTTCAAATCAATCAATCAACCTGTTAAATACTAGTAATCATTTGACCTCATAAAATTAATATATTAGGTATTAAGTCCTCGTGGGATTGATACTTTTTATACTCTTTGGGTAACTTTCCTATCCCATTCTCTTTGGGTAACTTTCCTTAGAATCTTACTGTCTGGTTTCATAGCTCATTTATACTCCTGGAAATAGATCAGAATAACTTCAGGGAAAATTCTTAACATGGATCTAGAATACAGTTGTTATCGTAAGAGATACTATTCGAATAGTCTGGGAGGGCTTACTAACGTGTTTATAGAACTTTGAGAACGTACCCAAGGATCGGATACTAGAGAGATAGCGCTTTGCATACGAGTATCCTGGACATACTGCATATGCAAAACCCCAACACTATACCCACTACATTCACTGACTCCCTAGACCATGCTCTGATACCATCTTTGTAACTTCCCAAAATCTGAGAGATGCTACCGGTATGGGATAGGCCGTACTAACCCCATAGTCTCTCACTCTCTGACATCTGCTAATCTCATTCTATATAGAATCCCATGAATGGGACCAAAACCCAATTTACCAAAATAACAATATAACTCACTACTCATTATTATACTATTAAAACAAATGCAGTCTACAACTTTGTTGAGAACATTTATACTTATAACATTGACTGATTCAAGCTATTAACTAATGCATGACTTTACTATACTCTTGACTGACTTGCACTGATGGACTCCAACCCTAGTGACTGCATCAGTATCCGTCCTCCCGAACTCGTCCTCCGAGAATACCTGCAACCACATAAAACTGGGAGTGGGGGGTTAGATCATCGTACGATATAAGTGAATGGACGAAAAACTTAAAACTGATATAAAAGCTTTTGGTTCTAAAAAAAATTCCATAAATATTTTTATATGAAAACTCCTTTCTAAAACTTCTTCTGAATTCACTTTATAAAACCTAACCTTTCTGAAAACTGCTTTCTGAAAACTGTCTCTAAAATCTTATCTCTGAAAATTCTTGTCTAAAAATCTGATATCTGAAAAGTCTTTTTCTGAAAACTTGATGTCTAAATACTGGTCTGTATCTGAAAAACTTGACGTATGAGGGCGTCACGTATCACCGTCCCCTCATACGCCTAACTAGAGCCAGTAGTGCAAATATATGACTTTAGGGCGTTACGTTTCGCCGTCCCCCAAAGTATGCCACTACTGTCTCTGAAACTGGTGGTCTAGGGGCGTTACATATCGTCGTCCCCTAGGCCACAAACTAGAACTGGGGTGCGGATCTATGCTACCCTTCAAGCTCTGAAACTATGGTCTAGGGGCGTTACGTAACGTCGTCCTCCTAGCCCTGAACTAGAATCTGGGGGCGTTATGTATCGCTGTCCCCCTAGCCCTCTACATGTACACATGTTTTATGTCTGTCAATTCCAAACTGTATCCAGTTACATACTAGGGTTGGTTCTTACCCCATGCCCCGAAAAACATAAAACATGTACTGAAAAATATTTTTTACTTAAATCATAAGCTTTTATGTAATAACTGTAATAAAAGTGATATATCGCCCTAAGGCATACAAAGTAAATCTGTTGCAAAAATAATAACATGAAAATCTATTTAAAAAAGTAGTGTCCACTCATTGTGTTCGGAATCTGGCTGGAGCATTAGCGCTTCGTCGAAGGAGATTGTAACTCCTGCAATGGTCTATAGGTGATAACTTGATTAGACTAAAAACTATGAGATAAGTTTTGGAACTAGGCTAAACTACTAAATTCAAGTACGTGATATCATAACTTGGTATATCATATTTGTACTAAGATGTAATGTGTGCATACGAACTGATACGAGACCTTAAGGATGGCCTCTAACACGCTAAAGTGGAACTGAGGTGGTTACAAACTGATTCTAGAAAATTCTGTGCCAAGCGTCGCGACGCAAACACTTATGCGTCGCGACACGCAGCGTCCAGAAGCGTGCCATCATTTTCTTCTTGCGCATCGCGACGTAAAGCTCTTCAGCGTTGCGACGCGATCTAGTTTTCCAGGATTCTTTTTCGCTTCTCTAAGTTCATCCAATGCATAAAACATCCAATTACACTTCATACTAACACTTCCATACTAAAAACCAATGTACAATACATCATATTACACTCAATTTCACATACGCTACACCATCAACACATCAATAATTCAACTTTTAATCTATCCTATGCAATTCCCAAAGTTATATCCAAAGCTCCACAAGTTGGGATTTATCAACATTTCTATTGTCTTAATGCCAAAAATCATACTATCATCATCACAACCAAACTCTCAACATAAAACAAGTATTAACTCTTCAAAACTTAAGATTTCACAATTTGTGTCATGGATTTCTTACCTTTTTCACTTGAATTTCTTCATCCCTCAAAGATGCAAAGCTAAACTTGTTTCACATTCCTTCTTATCCTTCTTCTTTCTTCTTCTCTTCTTTTTCTTTCTCTTTTCGTTCTCTTCTTCTTCTATTCCTCCATTCACGTTTTCTTCATCTTCTTTTGTTTTAATTTTTTGGTATTGTGAATAGTGTCTCCCTTAAATACTTGGCCATTTAAAAAAAATGTAGAATTTTCAAGAAACTAGTAGAAATTACTAGAATGCCCTCGGGTATTATTCATCCAAATTTTTAATCTATATTTTGGAAACATATTCAATGTGAAAGTTGTAGATCTCGATCTCAGATTTCTGATGATATAAAATTCATCAAAATCGGAGTTCGTATAAGAATGTTATAGCCCAAATATCATGGGCTATCTGGAATAGAACATCATAGAATTTCGCATCGAAGTTTCGAAAAATTTATTGTTTATACATCAAATCGTTCTAAGTTAATGTAGGTATGTTCGGACATAATTTTATGTTACGTGACTCTCATCCCGTGATGTAACTGTTGGACAATTATGACCTATAGCGTCACTATTTGTACAGATCATGGTGTTGTTGTACAAATTAACTATGTGACAAAGGAGATTGCACTCTTATCATTTGTGATTAGATTACCTAGATGTATAAATGATAGGAGGTCCCTATGATTTGTTCCTGGATTGAGATTATATGAGACAATATCAGTCCACGAAGGATAAATCATTAAAAATCCCTAGTCAGAGTATTATCGAGATTGGACATCGATAAATACGTAAAAGACTAGTATTGCACTTGTGCGCGTTGTGAGGGCACAACGACATAGTTCTCATATATTTGGGTATAGGATACTCATGCAACTGTAATAGGAGGTTGTGTTTTACCGATGGTACGGGAAACAGCTTCGCTCTGGATAAGACCCCCTCGGAATTCCATTGGTAGTATGACTATGTGTCTATGGAAGTCTGAAATCAGGGAAGGTGTATTTGGTCTTAACCTGAGACTTGCACCGCTAATACTTGCGACAATTAATATACTTTGGTTGAGGTCGTCCAGGGTTTTAACAGGTTTTGTGTATGCCAATGCTGGGTATATTGAGAATCGTAGTGTGTTGGGTGTGATGTCAAGACGGAAGTATCATTCTATTCATAGTGGAGATGATGGTCACGTAGGATACGGGACTGGTTCTCTTAAATGCTGCAGCTATCGGGATAAAATGACAAGGTCAGGTTTATCCGAATATAGAGACTAGTCACCAGACATCCGACATGTGCTTCGTATGGGGCAGACACAATTCCAGCCCCAGGTCTAGCACGTGATCATTCGATACTGGACAGAAATACGCAATACTACGTATACTACGTCTGATACAGATCCTTTATTCCTGTAAGGATATTTCCGGAGAATTGGGTAGGCATGGCGCTTTGCTAGAGGCCAACCTTTTCTTGTAAATCGGTAAAACGTAGTACGAGGTACTTACGTGTTCGGATAGTCCGACGACCAAATTTACTGCCAACATATCTAGGGATCTCATGGGTCGTTTCCCAAAGATTCACCGATGACGTATGACTCGCACTCTAAATTAATCTGGGATTAATAAGATGAGAGAGATAATAATCTGGGATTAATTGCGGAGATATTTTATCTGGGATAAAATATCAATTAAAGAGAGATAAAGATTAATTTGGAATTAATCAAGAAATTGATATATTCGATATATTAAACGAAATTAGATTTCGACGTGGAATTAAAATTATATTTTAATTCGGGCGAACAAATTAATTTAGAATTAATTTGTTAGCGATGTGAATAGTGATTTCGCTAGGCGTAATCATTTAATTACGACGTAACGAAAAATTTGTTAATTTGGAATTAGCGAACCGAGCCCGAGATTATTTGCGAGCGCATTCGCATTTTGAATTCAAGTGCGGCACGCAAGTCAAATCAAGCGTCAAATCATTAGTCGCATAAAGCGTCAAATCACTTGTCACTTTGAGTGATGTGACTTGACAACTTGTGATTGATGTGATTGAGTGATGTTGGTGGTTGGAGCCATTATGGCTTGACTTTTGAAATCCAAATTCATGGCAAATGCATTTGAAATTCAAATGTGTGTAATTAATACACAAATTTGGAACCAATAAAGATAACTCTCTCTTCTCTCTTTCTCTCTACTCTTCATGCCCAAGGGGCAAAATGCTCACTGGTTTTGTTCCAAAAACCGATCAGTGAGGGAAGCTTAGAGTGTGATTTTGTGGTAAAATCACAAGTGCTATCACACTTACGAGACTTGCGAAGGTGATAGGGAAGTCTACCCATGAGCTGGGAACCATTCGACGAAGCTTGGAGCTTGTTCGAGGAGCTCAAAAACAGAAAATGGAGGGCCGTGAACTGCTCACTGCCGAGTCCACTGCAAAGCAGAAAATTAATTTTGTTGCTTGTCGCGTCGCTCAACCGATCGATGTAAGTATTCTGCAACTTCTTCGATTTGTATTCGTACTTGATTCATGCTTATTATTGATCTTGGGACCTTAATAGAAACCAACAATGGTATCAGAGCAAGGTTTGAGCATGAAATGTTTAGGGCTTAAAATTTGGGTAAACTTGATTTTGAGCATGATTAATGAAATTGGATGAATTAGTATGCTTAAATGTGTTTGAATTGAGGATTGATTGGATCAATTTGTTGAAATTGTGTTTGGAACAAATTTCCCCAAATTTTTTATGTTGGCCGAATGTAGAGTTGCCCTAAGAGTCTTGGATTTTTGATTTTTGATTATTGGATGTGTTGAAAATCATTCGGGAATATGATTTAATGTCGATTGTGGAATTAATTGGATTGAATTCGAATCGGACACAAATCCCCTCCCTTGGCCGAGACTTTGAGCATGTAATTGGGTTTGATTTTAATTAAATTGTGTTGGACATTATTTAATATTAAAGAGCATGATTAATTAGGCTAATTGGTGTTTTGGAAATTTTAATTTGGGTGATTAATCATGATATACACTTTAGGTTAATTAAATGAGAAATTGGATTTTTTGTATTTAATTAATTGGGCCTTAAAATTGGATTTGGGCTTGTTGAGTTGTAATTGGGGAACCCCAAGGGGTTGCCTCAGTGGTAAAGGCTTTGGACTTGAGTGGTTTGCTCCCTCTCAGGTTCAAGGTTCGAATCCCATTAGATGCATTTCCTTGGGGCCATGCCCCTGGTGTGAAAAGCCAGCGACTTACCCTGATCTGTGTTGGGAAACTTCTGAGGGCACGGGGCACAGGTCCCGGGGATTAGTCGAGGTGCGCGTAAGCTGGCCCGGACACCCCGATTATCCAAAAAAAATCCAAAAAAAAAGAGTTGTAATTGGGCTTGTTGGGCTTTGTTGTACAAAGTTGGGTTTAGGCAAAATTGGTTGGATCCAATTAGACCCAAAACCGCTTCTATAAAGCCCAAATGCGACTTAATGGACCTTTAAAGTTTAATTGGGCCTAATGGCCCAAGACTGATTTATGGGCTTATGGGGTAACTCCCGGATTGGATTTTGGTTATTCGGTTTGACCCGAGTTGACCAAAAGTCCACGCCTTAAGAAATTAATTAAAAGCCCATTGGACTTAATTAAATTGACGTTGGACGTTAATCGGGCTTTGAGACCCATAACGATTAAATTTGGAATTTAAGTCGTAAAAGGTTTATTATAAAAGTGTAATATTTAATTTGGAATTAAATAGTGAATTTGAATTAAATAAAAATTGAATTGGATTTAATTATGTAATTTAATTTCATTCTAGAATTCGTACTTTGAGTACTTATTCGCAAAAACGAGTTTGACTCGAGCAAAAGCAAATCATTGTTTGAACATTGGATGATCACTAATTATCAGATTAATTAATTTGATTAGATTGATTGATAACATGCTTGTGTGAATACATGGTTGCGATGCATGAATAATGTATATCAGATAGATATTAGATCGGTGGGGCAATTTTAGAAATTGTTGTAATAAATTTGATTTATTAAATTGGACCTGCGTGTCCAGCCCTATTACCTCTCTTTTCTTTGTATTCTCTTCTCACCTATTCCCCTCAATGTAAATGAGGTTTCTTTAGAAGTGTAGTGTGACGGGTAGAAGTAAATACATGTGCTAGCGGGAGAGAGAAAGTGAGAGATTTGATCTAGGATCAATGTGTAAAGTATCCATCCGCATATCATTATTATTTAATTATACGCGCTTTATTATGTGTTAATAATGCATGTTTAAGGTTGTATGATGATGAGACGTTAACAAAGATAATAAATTGGTTGCCAATTTGCACGCGAAAAACCCTCAAATAATATTTAGCGTTTTTCCTTCCATTGAGTGATTCTCACTCAAGATCGAGACTGGCATTGGCTTGTTGGCCAAAGTCAGGGCCTTTTTCTGTCGAGGATGTGTTTGAATCACGAGAGCTTTGTTCCATATTGGTGTCTTGTCCAAGTTGTGGTTTTTTGGCCAAAGTCAAGACCACTTCTTGTCTATCGACATTGATTACGAAGCTTTCCATGGTCAATGGGTCGCGCTTGACTGGGATCACTAAGTTTGTTGTGCCAAAGCCAAGGCTTAGTTGATTCAGAGGAAAAAGGTTAGGTAATACATTTGATGTATTGGCATATATAAGATATATGTTTCGGACTTGGATGTCCCCCTACCGGATCTAGGAATTTGATTGGATCCAATTGATCTTAGAGATCTACCTAGTTAATTATCATACAATTTGTTGGCCAAAGTCAAGATTGTGTGATATTTAACGGGATCCTAGCCCACTAGGAAACACGGTTTCCCGAGTACTCGACAGAGGGTTAGAGGCTCGCCGAAAAATAGTGGGAGTCAAGAATTGAATTTGCAATACTCGTTTAATTACTTGCCATACGCGCTCAAAAAAATATCAATTCGTCAAATAAATTAAATGTTAGTTGGACTAATATTTAAATTGTTTTTTTAATAAATAGTTGGACTATATATTCAAACTATTCATTTATAATTCATTTTATAATTGGATTATACTAATCAATATAATTGAATTTAATCTATTAAATTATAGTTGATTAAATAGTTGGACTATTGTAATCATTATAATAAATAGTACCTAAATCGTTGATTAAATAGTTGGACTATTAGAATCAAGATAGAATTGAAAGATTGACATTTAAAACATAATCCTAGGGAAAATGTATTTAAATGGTTTAATTTTCAAATTGGGAATAAAATTTCACGATGGTCCTGGAAAATAATAAGTTATTTTATTTGATAAAATAACGTATTATGCCTAAGCCCGGAGTTAAGCAAATAGTAGAGCATAATCTTTGGAAGATTCATGTGATGATAACTTAAGTGCTTAATCCATTAAGCTTGTCGCATTAGACTCCTTAATTTCTGAATCAGAACTAAGGATTAGATCCTTAAAGTATGATACTGAAATTGAAGGATCTTCATAAATCTATATTTAGATTTTAGAAGTACTAAAATTGAAATAATAATTCTTGGAGAGTTAATGACTATTCTCAAGGAGACAAAGTCAAAGTTTGCAATTAGACAAGTAGCGCTAGTCGCACCTTACTTCGATATTCTAGAAGGCCAAAGCTTGGCCAAAGGCTTCTGGAATGTGGAAAATGGAAAAGGCAAAATCATTATAATCTTCTGGGAAGATAAAGGACATATCCCAAAATATCTGATAAATGTGGCAAACGGGATCGCAGAAGCGTGACTGCCGTTTGGAAAAAGCAGACATGAAGGAATTGAAGAACGAGCAAGGCTCTGACTTCAAATATGTTTGTCAACATTATGTTCACTACTAGTATTAAAATTAGATTTTAAATACTTAGTGTGGTACATAAATATATATTGATGTTCAGAATCTGTTTTGAACAGGATACTGACTTCAATATAGATTTATCTGCGGATTGGAAACGGGATGAAAATCTCTTTTTTAACCGTAGGTACCTAAGTTTAGGAACTACCTTCGGGTGTGTACCTAAATTTGGAAACTGTTATAATGTAACTAGTTTGACTAGATATATTATCTCTATATCAGTGTTTAACCCGCTGCGGGTGAACCTTTATATTCTAGAACACTAAAGTGTTTCATTATATAAAGATGATATTGAGATAAACACATTAGATGTGAATAACAGAATTTATATTTTGAATATAAATAAATCTCAAATATATAACATGACAAACAAATAGCTCAAACTGATTTGATAAGAAGAAACATATTGTGGCATTGTTGTCTGGGACACAATTAAACAAGACTCGTATATCCACACTTTTGAAGAGTGGGTACTCGGGCTGATTTGATTCTATTCAAATAAAGTCTACGAATCTAGTTTATTGGGTAAAGTGCCTATAACACTATTTACTTGGTAAAAGTGTAAATGCCACCAATCTGTTAGCCCTAGTTCATAGTGAAGCAAGTGGGCCCATGTCTAGCTAGGCTAGAAGTGGATATGAATATTTCGTGACCTATACGGATGTGGCATCGCGTAATGGTTATGTGTTTCTTTTGAAGAACACAAATCAGAAACTTTTAAGTTTTCGACACGAAATAGACAAACAGATCGGCTAAAGTATTATACCGTCACGGTAAGACCGTAATGGAAAATACTTAAGCAATAAGTTTACAATATACTTGAAAGAGTATAGTATTCTTTCAAATGAGGACTCCTCCCGGAACACGTCATTTTGACGGTGTGTCCGAACGGATAAACCGAATTTTGTTGGACATGATAAGGTTAATCATGAGTCGCTCTGAGCTACCATTTCCTTCAACGGATAAGCTTTAACAGTGTAGAACTTATTTAGAATAAGGTTCCATAAAAATCTGTTTGACAGATATCATATTAGATATGAACTGGAAAGAAACCAGGTTTCTCATTCCTGAAAATTTGGGTATGTTAGGCATAAGTTTGGATGATACCAAACTAGAACCCAAATTGGATAAGTACCAATTGTAGGTTATCATAGGGATACCAAAGTATTGTACTTATACAACTCACTAGAGAACAATTAGATTGTTGCTCACTGACCGGTGCTTACACACGCGTATAAAGCAAACGCACGTATCGTTCAAGTAGTATAAAAAGTATCGATCCCACGAGGACTTAAAATCTTATCTATTAATTTTTATGAGGTCAAACGATTACTAGTATCTGACAGGTTGTTTGATTGATTTGAAATGGCGATGATTCTAAATTTAAAGACAAGTAAATAAAATTGTTCGAAAATATATTTTGAGAAAATTCAATATTAAAACTATCTAGGGTTGTGATTTATTCCAATATTATTTAAAGATGAAGTTGTTATCTTATAACTGGGTAAAATATTGATTATTAAACTGGAACACTAAATTATGTAAAAGCTCTTCCGATGGTCAATTACAAATATCCAGTTTAACCTAATTGAACCATATGTCTATGTCAACCAAATTATCTGGATCATTAAGATTAAGTTCCAATTATGGCTACCCCCGCCGGCAGGTATATTCCTATCCTGTAAGGAAATCTATTAAAGGGTTATCTATCCTCAAGGAAGATCGTGGGCTATTAGTCTAAGGTCTTAAACCTAAAATCCCTATGTCGAGTTCATTTTAAGTTTACCTTATCAATTTTATTAGTGGCCAGTTAATAAAAAGCATTAAGATTAAGACTTAATAAATAAATCTTTATATTACCCAAATTATAATTTAACCCTTATAAACCGGTGATATAGGATTTCATCACAACCCTAGATTACTAACTTAGTTATGACACATAGTTAGGGCTAGTAAAAACTTAAAAGTAAAAGCCATAAAATAAAAGTGCTGAAAAGTAATTGCGTAAAGTAAAGGCTTTAAAAGTAAAATAAAATAAAAATGCTAAGGTAAAAGGAATTATTTATACTACTACTAATTTAGATATCTCCCAGAAAATAATATATAAACTTGTGATAATATTACCAACCGACCAATCTGGCGGTATCCTGATTAAGTCAAATTAAGTCCAACCAGCCATATAGGCAGTAAGGGAATTTAATTACCAACCGACCAATCTGGCGGTATCCTGATTAAGTCAAATTAAGTCCAACCAGCCATTAAGGCGGAACCAAAATTAAATTACCAACCGACTAATCTGGCGGTATCCTTGATTAGTCAGGTTTAAACCAGATTAAAATGAATTACCAACCGACCAATATAGCGGTATCCCTTATTAAGTCAATATTTTAAATAGTGAATATATTATATTTAAGGGAGATTAATCTAAATAGCAATAGTAAAATAATTACCTTTCACCCTAGCATATGGAAGTTACCTCCTCATAGTGAATAGTAAAAACTGTAAAATAAGAAAGTAAATTAATATTATTACATAACGTAATTAAAAATTACAAAATTAAATTAAAAGAAATTTAGAGAGAGAAGAACTCCCTAATTACATCAAAGAAGTGAGAGAGAATGGTACAACAAAAATTGAAATCTCGAGCTCAATTTATAGGGCGGGGTAAGCTTCCAGCGTCGCGACGCCAAGGCCTTTGGCGTCGCTATGCTGGAACAGTTGGCGTGGCATAATGAGGGCTTGACACGTTGCGAGGCGGCTAAGAGGATAAGGCGACACGTGGTGTGGCGGCTAAGAGCTCAATTATTATGCTGACGCGGCGATGACATGGCGCTGACGTGGCAAGGCAGCTGAGATCAATTGTCGGCACCGTAGGATTGCGACACGTGTCACGGCATGATTGGCTGATGATGACGTGGCATGTCGCGTGGCAAGGTTGACTCGTTGACCGATGACGTGGCTGATGACATAGGATGACACGTGGCATACGTGGCAATTGTGAGTGTCGGCACCGTAGGATGATGACACGTGGCACGGCGCACGTTAGTGGATCGGCTCTGATGGTGACACGTGACACGAAGCATTTTAGCAAAGTCAAACTTCTCAAATTCTGACCCGTTGACCCGGCGCACGTTAGCAGACTCTGGTGCATGTTAGGCGTCGCGACTCGGGAAATTACCAAAATGCCCTTTTTTGCCAATTTTCACGTTTTGCTCCAAATCACTTCCAGAATGTCCTGAAACTTATTTATCTACAAAATAACCAAAACACATCAAAATATTCACATAACTCAAGAAACTATACAAATATAAGGTTAAATGAGTGGGAAATAGAGATATAAATACCACTCATCACACCCCAAAACTTAACATTTTGCTAGTCCTCGAGCAAAACATAAAATAAAATAACATAAACATCTTTAAAATTTAACTAAGCCACTTTCGTAGGGATCACGGTTGCATTTAGCATATGCAACAAGCCTTTAAACCCCTAGGTGTCCCTAGTGGACGAGTTGTAGTCTCGTGAGGGTTTACAGCAATGATACCCACAAACATTTTACAAAAGTAAAAAGGTAGTAAAACTAATGCACACAAAAGCAAAAAGACAAGAGAAAAGAGAATAAAGATGTTAGTGACTAATCAGGTGAAATTTCTACTCCAAGTTACTAGTTGTTTTGTTTCTTTCTAAATTACTGAATAAGTAAATTCTCCGATTATATTTACCATTCTCCATATACACAGCCAACAAAATATTAATCAACTCATTTTTTCCCACAACAGTCATAAGTGCAGTTGATAGGAGTGTAATATTTTTGTCCTAAAGTTCTATCAGATTTCACACCTTTTAGCAGCAATGAAATAATTTTTCTCTTTTTTCTGATTTTTTCTTTAATTTTTTCTCTATTTTTTATTTATATACAATATCTTCCATCTATGTAGCGAGCTTTGGGTCGGTGGCTCCCAAACCAGTTGGCTTTAGGGCACCAGGTGTTAAGACACCCCTACGAACTTAATTACTCAGACTTCAGATCTATATATATTTTTGCAGTATCTTCGATCCATGTAGCGAGCTTTGGGCCAATGACTCCCAACCAGTTGTTTTAGGACACTAGGTGTTAAAACACCCTTACAGACTTAATAACTCGGATCTCGGACGTTTGTTTGTTTTTTTTGTTTTTTTTTTTTACCCCATTGCTTTTTGAGATGTTTCCTCCAAATAAACTAGAGCACGGAATATTACAAACTTTTCAATTTTAGCTTATGTCCGTATGTTTCCATGTATGTTGATAATACCTGTCAACTGAGCATAAGAAGATCCATTTTAGTCAGTGTTATGGAGAATTTACAAATTAAATAATTCAAAAATAAATAAACAAAAATTAACTTGTTCCGAAATAGGTTTGAGATACGTCTCAAGAGTAGAAATTCCTTACTCGGCTATCTCTTACCAATTTCACATTTTTAGAAAAAACAAAAACACAAAAAATACAAAATATTTTTGTAATTTTTGAAAATTTTTCATTTTTTTTGTATTTTTCGAAAAATTTTGGACTAAAAATAAAAACAACACACAAACTAAAAACAAGGTACTAATCAACTAATTCCCTCCCCCAAACCTAAATGAGACATTGTCCCCAATGTCTTAAACAGTAAAAGGAGAGTCAAAAAGGTCATACCTGGTTAGCTAAAATCTACAGGAAATTAAAGGTTAAGATCCAGATTAATTCGACGCCTCTTACCACGATCGTCCTCAGACCAATTTATCTTTGAAATGATAGGGTCAACTTTTGGTTCATTGGTTATGAGTTGGTCATTAGATCTGGAGCAGTTCTGGCAGTAAATAGGAGTTCTTTTAAAGGTTTTGACACGAACCCATTTCTCCGAGCATCATCAAGAAACACACAAAGAAAATCATAAAACCCATCAACGTTGTACAACCCAATTGGTTTCTGGTGTATGTTCAGGTTCGCCCAAGATAGTACAATAAAAAAATTTCCTCCAATGTGCCCAAGCCACCTGGCAAAGTAATAAAAGCATCAGTACGGTTAATCATTTCTACCAGTCGTTCAGACATACTGGCACGATAAGTTCCTCTCCGTTAGATGGTTCAATAAGATTTGCATCTGCCAAGGGTTTTGGGATGATTCCCAAAACATGACTGCCTCCTTCCTGTACGGCCTTTGAAACAATCCCCATAAGTCGGAGATTGCCTCCGCCATATATTAAGTGCATATTCCTTGCAGCTAAGACTCGACCCAATTCCTGTGCTGCTTCTATGTATTGTGGTTTAGTTCCAACAGTACTACCGCAAAACACACAAATGTTTTCAACTCGTCTTCTTGAAGTGGCTTCCATTTTTACTCTGGATGTCTTCAAAAGTGCAATGATGAGTTGAATTTATAATACCTGAAAAGGGTGAGTAAAAATAGCACAAGTATCTTCCAAAGGACGATTAGTAGCAAAATAGTAAAATAGATCGTGATAGTCAACAAGATCTGGATCCTGTCGGAGAAAATAAAAGAAAATAACAAAACAAATTACAATTATTAGGAAAAGACAAAGAGATATAATATGTACAAGAATTTACAGCTTGATTAACGTCTATGCGTCAGGGACAAGCTTCCCATCCAATTTTCTTATAAATTGGCAAACAGGGTCTTTTTGAGTCAGATTCCCAAGACTTAACTGTTGTCTTTCTTTTTGAAATTGTGTATGTAATCTGCGAAAGTCTATGTGAACATATCCACTGGGATGCGTCTCAAGAGTCGAAGATATATCATCTAAAGACTCCTTACTCAAGCCATCTCTAATGAATTTAATTTTGTCTTCGCGATTAACAGACACCATTCCTAAGGAACGACAACTAGTATTGCAATTCCAACGTGCACATTTGTAACAAACACCCATTTGCTTAGCTCTTCGTTTCTTTGCATAGGTGCTTCTTCCAAAACCAGGTAGATGTGAAATAAAAGAGTCAGAGGATTCACGTGCCAATCGGACTCGTGCTTCAATTACCCAACGAATGTCATTGGGAACACCATGGATCGTCAATAACCTCATCCGTTCCAAGCGAGCTTTGTAAACTTTCATTAGAGATTTTTGAGGGAGAGAAGGAAATTGCTTGTGAAGATTTACGAGAGCTTCTTCCATCTTGAAATGACTTAATCTGCAAAAACTAAACACACAAAATTAAATCACACCAAATCACAATATATACAAAAATTGCATGGGTTGCCTCCCTGCGAGCGCTAAGTTTAATCGTCGTCAGCTAGACGTGACTTTTGAACGTTTATATTGGATCTGAAAGTGTGACACTTTCTTTTTGTCGCTCAAATGATTCTCCCCAGTAGTGCTTGACACGCTGACTGTTAACTTTGAATGTGTTGTTGGTATTGGGATCCAGTAACTCAACAGCTCCATATGGTAAAACCTGAGTGATCACAAATGGTCCGGACCACCTAGATTTCAACTTTCCAGGGAAAAGTTTCAATCTCGAGTTGTACAAAAACACCTGCTACCTTGGTTCCAACTGTCTGTGCACTATTTTTCGGTCATGCCATTTTTTGGTCTTTTCTTTGTATAATTTGGCATTCTCATAAGCCTGTAGGCGAAATTCCTCCAATTCATTGAGTTGGTGAAGTCTTTTCTCTCCTGCAGCTTGTGAGTCAAGATTCAACTTCTTCAGTGCCCAGTACGCCTTGTGTTCAAGCTCAACTAGCAGATGGCATGCTTTCCCAAACACCAATTGATATGGGGACATACCAATGGGTGTCTTGTAAGCTGTTCGGTAGGCCCATAATGCATCATCCAGTTTTATAGACAAGTCTCTCCTTGTTGATCCAACGGTTCTTTCTAGGATTCTTTTGATTTCCCTGTTTGAAACCTCAACTTGTCCATTTGACTGTGGATGGTAAGCTGTGGCAACCTTGTGAGTAACTCCGTATTTGGATAGGAGTGCATCGAAGTATCTGTTGCAGAAATGTGAGCCACCATCGCTGATAATTGCCCGAGGTGTTCCGAACCGAGTGAAAATGTTCTTTTTCAGGAATTTGATCACCACTTTTGAATCATTGGATGGTAGTGCAATTGCTTCAACCCATTTGGAGACATAATCTACAGAAACCAGAATGTACATGTTTCCAAATGATGGAACGAAGGGTCCCATGAAATCAATACCCCACACATCGAATATCTCCACTTCCAGAATGTTTTGCAATGGTCATTCATTTCTTCTCGAAATATTCCCCGTTCTCTGGCACCTGTCACATTGAAAAGCAAAAAGATAAGCATCTTTAAAAAGTGTGGGCCAGAATAAACCTGATTGAAGAACTTTTGCTGCAGTTTTGTTCCCGCTGAAGTGTCCGCCATATGGTGATGAATGACAGTGCTGCAAAACACTGTTGACCTCCTCCTGTGGAACACACCGTCTCAATAATTGATCAGCACAACGTTTAAACAGGTACGGTTTATCCCAAACATAGTGCTTGACTTCTTTGAAGAACTTCTTTCGTTACTGAGTTGTCCATTCCAACGGCCATTTTCCTGACACAATGTAGTTGACATAGTCAGCATACCAAGGGACTTCCTGTTGTTTTATGGCAAACAACTGTTCATCTGGAAAAGTTTCTTTGATTGTCAGTTCTTTGTCAGCTGTTTCTCCATTCTCGAGCCTCGATAAGTGATCTGCCACCTGGTTTTCTGTTCCTTTCCTGTCTCGAATCTCCACGTCAAATTCTTGCAGAAGAAGTATCCAACGGATCAATCTGGGTTTGGCATCTTTCTTTGTGATCAGATATTTGATTGCTGAATGATCTGTGTAGACCACCACTTTGGGACCCAACAGATAGGAGCGGAATTTGTCAAAAGCATACACAACTGCGAGCAACTCCTTTTCAGTGGTTGTGCAGTTGAGTTAAGCTTCATTTAAAGTTTTGCTGGAGTAGTAAATTGTTGGAAATTCTAATCAATACCCAAGATCAAAAGAGCAAAAAAAAATATATATAAATGAATGAACAATATTGAAGTATGGCGGATCATACTCACAAAAATCGGAATGCGGATGCGTTGATGAAATGAAAACTTCTCCTTTGTGCAGTGATGAATTCGGCCAAGGTGGAAAGTGCAGCTCCAAGCTTTGTTTGATCCTCCCAAGCTCAAGGATTAGTTTCCCATAACACCTTTGTATGATCCTTGAAGGTGCTAGCCTTGTGTGTGATTTAATGTTCCAAACATACACAATTTCTTCAAGCCTTTTGCAACAAAAACTGAAAAATGGAGAGGGCTGTGAAGCTTCACAGTTTCGGTCAAGAGGAAAGAGAGAAGAAGAATGATTTTTGATTTCAAAATCAATTTATATTTGTGTCATAATAATTTTCAAACATATACCATACCTTTGGTAGGTGTATGACACAAATCTATCACCATTCTTTGCCTTTGAGTGTTGTACACACTATCACCTAAACCCATCACACAAAAGTGAATTTAATGACAAGTGATGTGATGGTTGATGTGACATGTGGGCCCCACTTGATTCCGAATGCGAGTGGGCCCGCAAACACTCCCGGGCTCGGGTTTGATAATTCCGAATTAACGAACTTCCGTCGCGACGTTATTTAAATCGAATTTAATTAAATAATTATGCCTAGCATAATTACTATTCATGTCGCTAATGAATTAATTCTAAATTAATTCGTTTGCCCGAATTAAAATCTAATTTTAATTCCGCGTCGAAATCGAATTTCGTTTAATATATCGAATATATTATTTTAACGATTAATTCCAAATTAATCTTTCTCTCTCTTCAAATAGTACTTTATCTAAGATAAAGTCTCTCCGCAATTAATCCCAGATTAATTAAGTTCGAATCATACGTCATCGGTGAATCTTCGGGAAGCGACCCAAGAGATCTCTGGATATGTTGGCAATAAATACGGTCGTCGGACTATCCGAACACGTACGTACCAAGTACTACGT
This sequence comes from Zanthoxylum bungeanum, assembly GCA_019454045.1. Lineage (NCBI taxonomy): Eukaryota > Viridiplantae > Streptophyta > Magnoliopsida > Sapindales > Rutaceae > Zanthoxylum > Zanthoxylum bungeanum. Next base: position 27,366 of record SKCR01018944.1, read on the forward strand.
TTTTACCGATTTACAAGACAAGGTTAGCCTCTAGCAAAACGCCATGCCTACCCAATTCTCCAGAAATATTCTTACTGGAATATAAGATCTATAACAGGCGTAGTATACCGTAGTATAGTGTATAGCAGTCCACTATCGGATGATCACATGTAAGGCCTAGCGCTGGAGATGTGTCTGCCCCGTACGAAACATATATCGGACATCAAGCAACTATTCTCTTTGAATCGGATAATCTTGACCTTGTCATATTATCCCGATGGTTGCAACCATTATAGAGTACTAGTTATGTATCCTGTGCGATCATCATCTCCATATGTCTGAAGTGATACTTCCGTCTTGACATCACACCCAATACACTACGATTCCCGATAAACCTAGAAGAGGTGTACACAGAACCTGTTAAAGCCCTGGACGACCAAAACTAAAGTCTACCGATTGTCGAAAGTACTAGCGATGCAAGTCTCAGGTTAAGACCATATGCACCTACCCTGAAGCGGACTCCCATAGACACGCAGACATGCTACCAATGGGATTCCGCGGGGTCTATCCAGAGCGAAGCTGTTTTCCGTACCATCGGTAAAACAAAACCTCCTACCGCACTTGCATAAGTATCCTATACTTAAATATATGAGAACTATGCTGTTGTGCCCTCACAACACGCACAAGTGCAGTACTAGTCTATTCCGCATTATCGATGTCCAATCTCGATAATACTACGACTATGGATATTTAATGATTAAACCTTTATGGATTGATACTATCTCATATCATCTCAATCCGGAACTGTTCATAGGGACTTTTACCATTTATATATCAAAGTAAATAAATTACAAAACGGTAAAAGGCAATTTCATTACTACATAGTTAATTTTGTACAATAATACAATATCATTTACAAAATAGTGACGCTATGGGTCATAACTGTCTAACAATCTCCCACTTGGCCTATAGCCAGTCACTCAAGCATCTAATACCTGAACTATGTACATGTCGCTCAAACTTTTCCCGAGGAATTGCTTTCGTCAGCGGATCTGCAATGTTGTCCTCTGATGCTATCTTTTCGATCTTCACATCGCCACGATGTATGATCTCTCGAATTAGATGGAATCGCCGAAGAACATGTTTGGATCGTTGATGAGACCTTGGCTCCTTAGCCTGTGCTATAGCCCCGCTATTGTCACAATACAATGGAACGGGCTCAGCTGCTAACGGAACTACTCCTAATCCAATTAGGAATTTTCGGATCCAAACCGCCTCTTTTGCTGCTTCAGCTGCTGCGATGTACTCCGCTTCAGTTGTTGAATCGGCAACAGTATCTTGCTTGGAAGATTTCCAGCTCACTGCTCCGTTATTCAAACAAAATATGTACCCGGATTGCGACTTAAAGTCGTCTCTGTCAGTATACCCAGATACCTCAAGTTCTCCATCTTCATAGATTAAGAAAGCATCCTTAGTTCTTTTAAGATACTTAAGGATACTCTTAACCGCCATCCAGTGATCTTTACCTGGATCGGCCTGATATCGACTGCACATGCTCAAAGCATAGGACACATCAGGTCGTGTACATATCATGGCGTACATGATCGATCCGACTGCCGAGGCGAACGGAGTCTGACTCATGTTGTCTCTCTCATCTTGTGTTTCAGGACACATGTCCCTAGATAGATTGACGCCATGTGATTTGGCAACAGTCCCCTCTTGGACTGATCCATGTTGAATCTCTTCAACACTTTATCAATATATGTACTCTGGGAGTCCAAGTAGCTTTCTAGATCTATCCCGGTAGATCTTTATTCCTAGAATAAAAGCTGCTTCTCCCAGATCTTTCATGGAGAATTTCAATGAATCCAAGCTTTCACCGACGTTAACATGGGAATGTCATTGCCTATAAGCAATACATCGTCGACATAAAGGACAATAAAAGTCAGTGCACTCCCACTAACCTTCTTGTATACACAATGGATCATCTACTTTTTGAATGAAATCATATTCTTTTATGACCTCATCAAAACGTGGTTCCACGACCTCGATGCTTGCTTCAGTCCATAAATGGACAATTTAACTTACAAACCTTGTTTGCAAGTCTAGGTGCGATAAAACCGTCAGGCTGTTGCATATAAACATCCTCCGAAAGGTTTCCGTTAAGGAAAGCGGTTTTAACGTCCATCTGCCATATTTCGTAATTGTAATATGCAGCTATCGCAAGCATTATCCGAATGGATTTAATCATGGCAACGGGTGAGAAGGTTTCGTCATAATCAACTCCAAGTCGTTGTTGACGATACCCCTTCGCTACAAGCCTAGCTTTGTACGTTTGTACGTTGCCATCCATGTCGGTCTTCTTCTTGAAGACCCATTTGCATCCAATAGGCTTTACGCCTTCTGGTGCATCAACCAGTGTCCAAACTTGGTTGGTATACATGGAATCCATTTCGGCCTTCATGGCTTCTTGCCATAAAGCGGATTCGATACCTTGTATCGCTTCCTCATACGTAGCCGGTTCAGTATCCTCAATAAGATTAATATCTACATGAGGTGAGATCAGGAATCCATACCTCTCAGGTATTACCCTGACTCTCTCCGACCTACGCGGTCCTTGTGTACTTGAAGATTGTGGTTCAGTCTCATCCCGGATGGACTGTTCATGTTCCGTCGATAATTCACTGCCAAGAACAGTATCACTACGACTCTCATCGAGTTCTACTTTCTCCCACTAAACACTGCATTTAGGAATTCCTTCTCAAGGAAAACCGCATGTAGAGCAACAAATACTTTGTTCTCTTGTGGGTGATAGAAGTAATATCCTTTGGTTTCCCTAGGATATCCAACGAATAGGCATTTATCTGATTTGAGTTCAAGTTTGGTACCTTCCAAACGTTTAACGTATGCCCAGCAACCCCAAATCTTCAGGAATGAGAAACCTGGTTTCTTTCCTGTCCATATCTCATATGGAGTCTGTTCAACAGACTTTGACGGAACCTTATTCAAAATAAGAACTGCACTGTTTAATGCATATCCCCAGAAGGAAATTGGCAGCTCAGTGCGACTCATCATCGACCTTACCATGTCCAACAAGGTACGGTTTCTCCGTTCGGACACACCATTTAATTGTGGTGTTCCAGGAGGAGTCCACTGTGAAAGAATACCATATTCTTTCAGGTAATCTTGAAACTCATTACTTAAGTATTCGCCACCACGGTCCGACCGTAATGTCTTAATACTCTTGCCTGTTTGTTTTTCAACTTCGTGTCGAAACTCTTTGAATTTCTCAAAAGTTTCCGACTTGTGCGTCATTAGATACACATAACCGTAACGTGATGCATCATCGGTAAAGGTTACGAAGTATCGATATCCACCTCTAGCCTGGCTAGACATGGGCCCACAAACGTCACTATGAACGAGGGCTAACAGTTCAGTGGCGCGTTCACCTTTACCGCTAAAAGGTGATTTAGGCATTTTGCCTAATAAGCAAGATTCGCAGACGTCATATGAATTTGGATCAAATCCGTCCAAGTACCCACTCTTCGAAAGTGTGGATATGCGAGTCTTGTTAATGTGTCCCAGACGACAATGCCACATATAAGTTTCATCCTTTGGATCACTCTTTTTAAGCCTTTTGTTTGTTACTTTATATGTAGGAGATTCATTTATATTCAAAATATAAAGACCATTATTTGCAACTGCAGTGCATATTTCTGCATCATTTTTATATAAATAACACATGTGTTTCTAAATACAAAAGTGTACCCATTTCGGGTTAACAAAGATACAGATATAATATTCCTAGTCAAACTAGGTACATAATAACAGTCATTTAGTTTAAGTACATGCCCCGAGGGCAGTTCTAATACAAAAGTGCCCACGGCCAAAACAGCAACAGGAGTTCCGTTTCCAACTCGTAGATCAATCTCCCCTAAGCCAGTATCCTGCTGTTCTGCAGATCCTGCACATCAGTACATATATGAGAACCACAACCAGAATCAAAAATCCAATTTTAAAACTAGAAGTAGCCATGTTTATTTCAATAACAAACATACCAGAGGTCGGTGCCTTGCCCGCCTTGATCTCCCTTCTGAGCGCCTTGTTCATGCGGCAGTCACGCTTCCAGTGACCTCTTTTGCCGCAGTTAAGGCATATGTCTTGTGACTTGTTCCTCGGCTTCCCAGAAGCCATCGACATCTTGGCCTTGCCCTTGTTCTTACGCTTCCTCTTTTTCACCCCTCCAGTTGCCTTGGGCCCAGCCCTTGACGTCTGAGAGGTCGATGCAAAGTGCGCCTCGCGCTTGTTGCCTTTAAGAAGCTCTTTCTCTGACTCCTTAAGAATGGACAATAGCTCTCCAAGAGTATCGTCCGTATCCATCAACTTGTAGTTGATGATAATCTGCTTCCAAGTATCGGGAAGTGACTGTAAAAGCATGTCTACAGTCAGCTCAACCTCCAAGACTATTCCCATCTTGGCCAGCTCATCAATGTCAGCTATCATCTGAGTCTCGTGGGCCTCAACTGAAGCGCCATCAGTCATACGGGAGCGAAAGAGTTTCTTCACCAACTCATACCTCTCCATCCGCTTATTAGTGCGGTGAAGATCCTTTAGTCTAGCCATCATATTATAAGGATCCAAGTCCCTATTCTGGCGACGAAAGTGTTGAGTCATGGAAGCAAGCATGATCGACTGAGTTGTATCACAATCATCGCTATGAGTTCTCCATAACTCAAGCTCAAGTGGCTCAGTGGGCCTCGGCCCGAGAGGTCTCTGTATGGTGTATAGCAGCCTCTCTGTCCCAAGGACTATCCTCAGGTTCATTTCCCAGTCAGCGAAGTTCGTGCCCTTAAATACATTATCACCCATGATTATGTCTCGGACATTTCCTTTGTTTGCCATCTTAACTACGATAGTCCAACTATCTAGTTAACGATATATGGGTACAGTCAAACTGTTACAAGAAAAATTATATTAGTCCAACTAATGTTAAAATTTGACGAAATAAATTTTGTAAGCGCATAAAGCTAAGTATCTGAATGAAATTGCAAATTCAATACTAGCCTCCCATTATTTTCTACAAGTCTCTAACCCTCTGTCGAGTACTCGGGAAATCCAATTTCCTAGTGGGCTAGGATCCCGTTAAATAACACACAACCTTGACTTTGGCCAACAAGTTGTATGATATTTAACTAGGTAGATCTCGAAGATCAATTGGATCCCATCCAATTCCTAGATCCGGTAGGTGGACATCCAAGTCCGAAACATATATATCTAATACATATGTCAATGTATCCAATACATTTTCCTAACCATTTCCTCTGAATCAACTAAGTCTTGGCTTTGGCACAACAAACTTAATGATTCCAGTTAAGCGGGACCCATTGACATGGAAAGTTTCGTAATCAATGTCGATGGACAAGAAGTGATCTTGACTTTGGCCAACAAATCACAACTTGGACAAGACACCGATATGGAACAAAACTCTCATGATTCAAACACATCCTCAATTGACAAAGGTCTTGACTTTGGCCAACAAACCAATGCCAATTTCGGATCTTGAGAAAGAATCACTCAACGGAAGGAAAATCGCTTAATATTGTTTGAGGGATTTTCGCGTAATTGGCAACCAATTAATTTATCTTTGTTAGGTCTCATCATCATACACCCTTAAGCATGCTTCTAAAACATCATAAAGCGCGTAAAATAAAATAATAGTGATATGCGGATGGATATATAACAATTTGTTCCTAGAACAAATCACTCTCTTTCCTCTCCCCGGCTAACACTATTCTGCTTCTACCCAATTACATAATACAATAAGAGAAACCTCATTTACATTGAGGGGAATTAGGTGAGAAGAGAATACAAAGAGATAATAAGAGAAAGGCTGGACACGCAGGTCCAATTAATAAATTCTGAATTTACAATAATTTCTAAAATTACCCTTCCCTTCTAATATCCATCCGATATGCACTATTCATTCATCACATCCACATTCATTCATTCAATGCATGTTATACAACCAATCTAATCCAATTAATTAGTCTTTAATTAGGTGACAATCCAATGTTCAATCAATGGTTTGCTTTTGCGCGAGTCCAACTCGTTTTTGAGAATAAGTACTTGTAGTACGAATTCATGAATTATATCGAACTACTCGTCAAATCCAATTTAAGTAGTATTCAATACTAACCTTATATTTAATTCCAAATTAAATATTTACACTTTTATTGTGCTTTTATGACTTAGATTCCAAATCTAATTCTATCGGTCTCAAAGCTCAATTACATCCAATGTCCGTTTAATTAAAGTCCGATGGGCTTTCAATTGATTCATTAGGCTTGGGCCTTGGTCAATGTGGGTCAAACCCAATTTCCAAGCCCAATAAGGAATCACCCTCATTTGCCATAAAAATCAAATCAAGCCCATAAGGCCCAATTAAACATAAAAGCCCATTTATTACATTTGGACTTAATGGAGTGATTTAGGCCCACTTTGGATCCAATCCTTTGCCCAAACCTACTTGGTCCAACCAAGCCCATTATGCCCAAATATAATAGTTTTAGGCCCAATTCAAAATTAAGCCCATTAATCAAATTTTAAAATTCCAAATTTTATAACTTAATTAATTAAGTGTATTATCATGATTAATCCTTTAAATCAATATTTCCAAAATATCAAATTAATCCATTAATCATATTTTTTTTATCTTAAATACATGTCCAACATTATTTAATCAAAAAATCAAGTCCCTAATGTGCTTCCATGCATTTGGCCAAGGTGATGAAAAATTACCTATTTCGTTTTCAATCCAATCGAATCACAAATCGTCATATTATGTTCGTTTAAAGTCATCCAATGATCTTATAAACAACAAATCATCAAGTCCATGGCCTAGGTAGTATTCGGCCAAGCCTCTCCAAGAGGAGAAAAATTAATCCAATTTATTTTTCATGAAATTGATAATGTATAACATAATGTAACATACATTTAAGCATACTTAATCAATCAAAATCATCAAATCATGCTTCAATCAATTTTGCCCAAATATTACCCTAATATATTTTCATGTTCTTTAAGCTCTGATACCATTGTTGGAAATTCTAATCCATACCCAAGATCAAAAGAGCAAACAAATATATATAAATGAATGAACAATATTGAAGTATGGCGGAATCATACTCACAAAAATCGGAATGCGGATGCGTTGATGAAATGAAAACTTCTCCTTTGTGCAGTGATGAATTCGGCCAAGGTGGAAAGTGGCAGCTCCAAGCTTTGTTTGATCCTCCAAGCTCAAGGATTAGTTTCCCATAACACACCTTGTATGATCCCTTGAAGGTGCTAGCCTTTTGTGTGATTTAATGTTCCAAATACACAATTTCTTCAAGCCTTTTGCAACAAAAACTGAAAAATGGAGAGGGCTGTGAAGCTTCACAGTTTCGGTCAAGAGGAAAGAGAGAAGAAGAATGATTTTTGATTTCAAAATCAATTTATATTTGTGTCATAATAATTGTCAAACATATACCATACCTTTGGTAGGTGTATGACACAAATCTATCACACCATTCTTTGCCTTTGAGTGTTGTACACACTATCACCTAAACCTATCACACAAAAGTGAATTTAATGACAAGTGATGTGATGGTTGATGTGACATGTGGGCCCAACTTAATTCCGAATGCGAGTGGGCCCGCAAACACTCCCGGGCTCGGGTTCGATAATTCCGAATTAACGAACTTCCGTCGCGACGTTATTTAAATCGAATTTAATTAAATAATTATGCCTAGCATAATTACTATTCATGTCGCTAATGAATTAATTCTAAATTAATTCGTTTGCCCGAATTAAAATCTAATTTTAATTCCCGTCGAAATCGAATTTCGTTTAATATATCGAATATATTATTTTAACGATTAATTCCAAATTAATCTTTCTCTCTCTTCAAATAGTACTTTATCCAAGATAAAGTCTCTCCGCAATTAATCCCAGATTAATTAAGTTCGAATCACGTCATCGGTGAATCTTCGGGAAGCGACCCAAGAGATCTCTGGATATGTTGGCAGTAAATACGGTCGTCGGACTATCCGAACACGTACGTACCAAGTACTACGTTTTTACCGATTTACAAGACAAGGTTAGCCTCTAGCAAAACGCCATGCCTACCTAATTCTCCACTTACTGGAATATAAGATCTATAACAGGCGTAGTATACCGTAGTATAGTGTATAGCAGTCCAGTATCGGATGATCACATGTAAGGCCTGGGGCTGGAGATGTGTCTGCCCCGTACGAAACATATATCAGACATCAAACAACTAGTCTCTTTGAATCGGATAATCCTGACCTTGTCATATTATCCCGATGGTTGCAACCATTATAGAGTACTAGTTCTGTATCATGCGCGATCATCATCTCCATATGTCTGAAGTGATACTTCCGTCTTGACATCACACCCCCAATACACTACTATCCCCGATAAACCTATAAGAGGTGTACACAGAACCTGTTAAAGCCCTGGACGACCAAACAAATACTATCTACCGATTATCGCAAGTACTAGCGATGCAAGTCTCAGGTTAAGACCATATGCACCTACCTACCCTGAAGCGGACTCCCATAGACACGCAGACATACTACCAATGGGATTCCGCGGGGTCTATCCAGAGCGAAGCTGTTTTCCGTACCATCGGTAAAACACAACCTCCTACCGCACTTGCATAAGTATCCTATACTTAAATATATGAGAACTATGCCGTTGTGGCCTCACAACACGCACAAGTGTAGTACTAGTCTATTCCGCATTATCGATGTCCAATCTCGATAATACTACGACTAGAGATATTTAATGATTAAACCTTTATGGATTGATACTGTCTCATATCATCTCAATCCGGAACTAATCATAGGGACTTTTACCATTATATATCAAAGTAAATAAATTACAAAACGGTAAAAGGCAATTTCATTACTACATAGTTAATTTTGTACAATAATACAATATCATTTACAAAATAGTGACGCTATGGGTCATAACTGTCTAACATAAATGGTGTGAAAAATCTTTGCTTTGCGTTGTCCCAAAACTGCACCTACAGCAAAATCACTAGCATCGCACATCATTTCAAATGGAAGAGTCCAGTCTGGTGCTACAATGATGGGGGCAGAGACCAGCTTCTGTTTTAAGATCTCATAAGCTTCCTGGCATTCTTTGGTGAAGTTGAAAGGCACATCCTTTTCCAGAAGATTGCAAAGAGGTTTAGCAATCTTGGAAAAGTCTTTGATAAATCTCCTGTAAAAACCTGCATGTCCGAGAAAACTCTGAATCCCTTTGACAGATGTTGGTGGAGGTAGTTTTTCAATTGTTTCAATCTTTGCTTTGTCTACCTCAATTCCCTTTTGTGAGATCCGGTGTCCAAGAACAATGCCTTCCTGTACCATGAAATGGCATTTCTCCCAATTGAGTACCAGGTTTGTATCTTCGCACCTTTGTAATACATGTTCCAAATTTTGCAAGCAATGGTCAAAAGAATCTCCAAACACAGAAAAGTCATCCATAAATACCTCCATACTCTGCTCCAGCATGTCTGAGAAGATGGCCATCATGCAACGCTGAAAAGTGGCAGGGCATTACATAATCCAAATGGCATCCTGCGGAAAGCAAAAGTACCATAGGCACATGTAAAAGTGGTTTTCTCCTGATCTTCTGGGGCAATAGCAATCTGATTGTACCCTGAATATCCGTCAAGAAAGCAATAGAACTCATGTCCCGCCAGTCTGTATAACATCTGATCAATGAATGGTAGCGGAAAATGGTCCTTTCTCGTGGCTTTGTTTAGCTTTCTGTAGTCCATACATACTCTACATCCAGTCACTGTTCTTGTTGGAATCAGTTCATTCTTTTCATTGGTGACCACAGTAATTCCTCCTTTCTTTGGCACACACTGCATAAGTCTCACCCAACTGCTATCTGAGATGGGGTAAATGATGCCAGCATCCAACCATTTAATGATTTCTTTCTTCACAACTTCTTTCATGATTGGATTGAGTCTTCGTTGATGTTCCACTGTGGGTTTGTACTAATCGTTCATCAGAATCTTATGCATGCAAAATGATGGACTAATGCCTCGAATGTCTGCTATAGTCCAGCCAATGGCTCTTTTGTGCTCTCGTAACACTCTTAGTAGTTTTTCTTCCTGCTCCAATGTTAGTGAAGAAGAAATAATGACAGGTAATTCAGAAGAGTTTCCAAGAAATGCATACCTGAGATGGCTCGGAAGTAACTTTAGTTCCAGCTGCGGTGGTTCTTCAATCGAAGGCTTGATTCGATCTTTCTTTGGCAGTTCCAAGCTTTCAACTGGTGGTGTTGCTTTAAATCGGAATGGTTTGTCAAGGTAGTTGATACATTCCAAGATTTCAGCATCTAACTCAATGTCAGTCATGTTGGTGATGCAAGCTTCAAGTGTATCCGTGGGATTTGACTTAGTATTCTGAACAATACTATCAACAACATCAATTCTGAAGCATTCTTCTTCTTCCTTTTCATCACTCGGAAATTTCATGGCTTTGAAAACATTAAATGTCACTTATTGGTCCTGCACTTTCATGGTTAGTTCTCTTTTTTGTACATCAATCACAGTTTTACCTGTAGCCAAAAATGGTCTCCCAATAATGATAGGTACTTCTTTGTCTTCTTCCATGTCAAGGATGATGAAGTCTGCTGGAATGATGAGTTTGTCAACTTTGACAAGCACATTTTCAACGACTCCTCTTGGAAATGCTAGCGTTCGATCAGCAAGTTGCAAAGATACCGAGGTAGGCATTGCTTCTCCAATTTGCAGTTTCCTGTAAATAGAAAAATGCATTAAATTAACACTGGCACCTAAATCACATAAAGCCTTACCGATGTAATGTTCTCCAATGGTGCAAGGTACATTGAAACTGCCAGGATCTTTCAACTTCGGGGGAAGCTTCCTCTGAATGATGGCGCTGCATTCTTCTGTCAAAGCTATTGTCTCGTAATCTCACAATCTTCGTTTTCGTGAAAGAATGTCTTTCATGAATTTTACATAGCTGGGCATTTGTTCTAAGGCTTCTGCAAAAGGTATGTTAATGTGCAGCTTTTTGAAAATCTCCAAGAAACGAGCAAACTGTTTGTCCAGTTTGTTTTTATGAAGACGCTGAGGAAAAGGTGGTGGTGGAGTGATCTGTTCCTTTTCTTTTTCCTTTGCTTCTTTTTCATTTGCTTCTTTTTCCTCCATCTGTTTCTCGGCTTCTTTTGGAACTTCTTCTTGGGACATCTGGATTCCAACATCTTTGTTGATCTCAGTACCGGTTTTCAAAGTAATGGCTTGCCATTGCTCATTTCCTCGGTTCCTTGGATTGGGTTCTGTGGTGCTGGGAAGATTACCTGGTGGTCTGTAACTCTGAGCATTGGTTAGTTGTCCGATTTGATTCTCCAGTGCTTTGATGGAAGCTGATTGGCTCTGAATCATAGCTTCATATCTTTTTAATTGAGCTAACATCTCTGCCATCACTGGTTCATTTGTCTGCTCCTGGCCTTTATTCTGTTGCTGGAATCCAGGTGGTGGATAGTTCTTTTGCCCTGAATTGTTGCTCCATGAAAAATTAGGATGATTCCTCCACTCTGGGTTGTAGGTGTTGGAATATGGATTGTTCCCATGTCTGTTGAAATTGTTGACATAATTCACCGTTTCTTCAAGTTGGTTTGGTTCTGGTGCTCCTTCATATGGTGAACTTGTGGATCCAATGGTGCTTTGAGTGTTGAGAGTCTCCATAAATTTGCATATCTGATCCAGCTTGGCACTGACTGCTGTATTGGCTCCAACTTTATAGATTCCTGCAATTCTTTGAATTATGCTCCTTTCTATTGGCCATAAGGAATTGTTGTTAGCCATTTCTTCGATTAGGTCCCAGGCTTGATCTTCTCCTTTTGCCATTAAAGCTCCTCCAGCAGCAGCATCGATTGTGGTTCTCATCAGTCCAGAAAGTCCATTATAGAAAGTTTGGACTTGAAGCCATTTTGGAATCTCATGGTGAGGACATTTCCGGAGCAAATCTTTGTACCTTTCCCAAGCTTCGTACATGGATTCTGAATCTTGCTGCACAAAGGATGTGATGTCATTCCTCAACTTTGCAGTTCTGGCTGGTGGAAAGTACTTTGCAAGGAATTTTGTGGCTAGAGCGTTCCAAGTTGTAATGGATCCAGCTGGTAGTGAATGTAGCCATGCTTTTGCTCTGTCTTTCAAGGAGTATGGAAAAACCCGCAGTCTCATTGCTTCTTCTGATGCTCGGTTGTAATTGAAAGTGCCGTAAACTTCCAGGAAGTTGCTAATGTGAGCATTAGGATCTTCAGTTGCATTTCCTCCAAACTGAACTGTCTGCTGAATCATCTGAATGCAAGTTTTGATGTCACCCGCATTTGCTGGTATGGGAGGAAGTACAATACAGGAAATGAGGCCATCTACCACCAGAATGGTTCTGTCTCGAATGGGAATTGGTGGTGCAACCACCAAAGGTTCAGGTTCCATGTTGACTAAAGCTTCTTGGCCTTCTCGCCTTCCCCTTCTCAACTGTCTGATGGTTCTTTCAATTTCTGGGTCAAGCGGTCGGAGTTCAAAGCTTCTGGTTCGTCTCATATAGTTTCTGAAAACCTGAAACATAATAAAACAAAAATAATAAGTAAAAAGAAATTAGATACAAGTAAAGGTATCTAACCCCTAAAATAATAGTAAAAGATAACTAAGTCCCCGGTAACGGTGCCAAAACTTGACCGGTGCTTACACACGCGTATAACTCAAGCGCATGTATCATTCAAGTAGTATAAAAAGTATCGATCCCACGAGGACTTAAAACCTTATCTATTAATTTTTATGAGGTCAAATGATTACTAGTATCTGACAGGTTGTTTGATTGATTTGAAATGGCGATGATTCTAAATTTAAAGACAAGTAAATAAAATTGTTTGAAAAGATATTTTGAGAAAATTCAATATTAAAACTATCTAGGGTTGTGATTTATTCCAATATTATTTAAAGATGAAGTTGTTATCTTATAATTGGGTAAAATATTGATTTATTAACCTGGAACACTAAATTATGTAAAAGCTTCTTCCGATGGTCAATTACAAATATCCAGTTTAACCTAATTGAACCATATGTCTATGTCAACCAAATTATCTGGATTCATTAAGATTAAGTTCCAATTATGGCTACCCCCGCCCGGCAGGTATATTCCTATCCTGTAAGGAAATCTATTAAAGGGTTATCTATCCTCAAGGAAGATCGTGGGCTATTAAGTCTGAGGTCTTAAACCTAAAATCCCTATGTCTAGTTCATTTTAAGTTTACCTTATCAATTTTATTATTGGTCAGTTAATAAAAAACATTAAGATTAAGACTCAATAAATAAATCTTTATATTACCCAAATTATAATTTAACCCTTATAAACGGTGATATAGGATTTCATCACAACCCTAGATTACTAACTTAGTTATGACACATAGTTAGGGCTAGTAAAAACTTAAAAGTAAAAGCCATAAAATAAAAGTGCTGAAAAGTAATTGCGTAAAGTAAAGGCTTTAAAAGTAAAATAAAATACAAATGCTAAGGTAAAAGGAATTATTTATACTACTACTAATTTAGATATCTCCTAGAAAATAATATATAAACTTGTGATAATATTACCAACCGACCAATCTGGCGGTATCCTGATTAAGTCAAATTAAGTCCAACCAGCCATATAGGTAGTAAGGGAATTTAATTACCAACTGACCAATCTGGCGGTATCCTGATTAAGTCAAATTAAGTCCAACCAGCCATTAAGGCGGAACCAAAATTAAATTACCAACCGACCAATCTGGCGGTATCCTTGATTAGTCAGGTTTAAACCAGATTAAAATGAATTACCAACCGACCAATATAGTGGTATCCCTTATTAAGCCAATATTTTAAATAGTGAATATATTATATTAAGGGAGATTAATCTAAATAGCAATAGTAAAATAATTACCTTTCACCCTAGCATAGGGAAGTTACCTCCTCATAGTGAATAGTAAAAACTGTAAAATAAGAAAGTAAATTAATATTATTACAGAACGTAATTAAAAATTACAAAATTAAATAAAAGAAATTTAGAGAGAGAAGAACTCCCTAATTACATCAAAGAAGTGAGAGAGAATGGTACAACAAAAACTGAAATCTCGAGCTCAATTTATAGGCGCGGGTAAGCTTCCAGCGTCGCGACGCCAAGGCCTTCGGCGTCGCTATGCTGGAACAGTTGGCGTGGCATAATGAGGGCTTGACACATTGCGAGGCGGCTAAGAGGATAAGGCGACACGTGGCGTGGCGGCTAAGAGCTCAATTATTATGCTGACGTGGCGATGGCGTGGCGCTGACGTGGCAAGGCGGCTGAGATCAATTGTCGGCACCGTAGGATTGCGACACGTGTCACGGCGTGATTGGCTGATGATGACGTGGCATGTCACGTGGCAAGGTTGACTCGTTGACCGATGACGTGGCTGATGACATAGGATGACACGTGGCACACGTGGCAATTGTGAGTGTCGGCACCGTAGGATGATGACACGTGGCACGGCGCACGTTAGTGGATCGGCTCTGATGGTGACACGTGACACGGCGCATTTTCACAAAGTCAAACTTCTCAAATTCTGACCCGTTGACCGGCACACGTTAGCAGACTCCGGTGCATGTTAGGCGTCGCGACGCTAAATGTCCTGGCGTCGCGACTCGGGAAATTACCAAAATGCCATTTTTTGCCAATTTTCACAGTTTTGCTCCAAATCACCTCCAGAATGTTCTGAAACTTTATTTATCTACAAAATAACACAAAACACATCAAAATATTCACATAACTCAAGAAACTATACAAAATATAAGGTTAAATGAGTGGGGAATAGTGATATAAATACCACTCATCACTCACCATGCGGTTTTCCTAAGAGGAATACCGATATGCAGTGGTAAGTGGGAGGATAGTAAAACTCGATGAAAATCGGAGAAATACTATTCCAGGCACCGATTCCTAATGGAACAAAATAGTTCATCAAGGATGAAACTACACCATTAATCTTCAAATACACAAGAACCGCGTAAGTCGGAGAGAGTCAGAAAACAACCTGGGGTATGGGTTTCTGATCTCACCTCGTAAAGATGTCAATCTTTTGAGGTATACCAACTGACTACGTATGAGGAAGTATACAAGGTATCGACTCCCTATTATGACAAAGTGTCATGAATCCGAATTGGATTCCATGTATATATCAACTTAGTTTAGACACTAGTTGATGTACTGCAAGGCATTGTGCCTACTGGTACTATATAAGTCTTCACGGAAGACATACATGGATGGCAACATACCAACGTATAAAGCTAGGCTTTTAGTGGAAAGGTATCGTTATCAACACTGTGTTGACTACGATTCAACATTTTAACTGTTGCCACGGTATATCCATTTGGATAATGTTTGTTAATGCTGCATGTTTCATTTATGAAATATGACAGCTGAATGGCAAAATCGCTTTCCTGAAAAGGAAACCATTTGGATGATGTTTATAACATCCTGTCGGTTTTGTCGATCTTTTACTCAGTAATTAACAACATTAACATTAATATTTTTACATTTATACAAAATTTTGGAATTTGAACTCTTTTTAGTAACATATATTTTACACCTAAGCTTCTCTTTTATGTAAAATTATAATAGAATTAAAGATTGATACGGCTTTAGATATAATGACGAGATTTTCGCTTCTCCCTTCATTTGATAATCCCTAATGAAGCTGCGAATAAGAATTCTAGAATCTATTATTTAATACTACTTGAAGTTTTTCCTTTCTTTTAAAGTTGTTACTTGTAGAATTTTACAGCTTTTTTTTCTGTTATTTATTTATTTATTTATTTAACGAACTGAAACCCAGTGTCCCAAGTCCATGGTAGTTATACTAACTTAAGGAGCTAATAAAACCTTCAAGGAAGCTGGCGCTGTGGCCTAAAACCTATTACCCACCACTTAAGTCTTTAATCTAATTTTGGTGGGGAATAGAATTTAAGATCGTGCTCCTACAATTACATTCTCTCATTTATCATCCCCTCCTCGGAGAATAGAATTTGGAATCGTACACCTATGACCTATCCATACATTCTCTCATTTAGGCAACTCCAGGTGGGGTTTATACTAATATTGTTGGTTATATGCCGTGGATCCAATAGGGATAAATATGTAATTTTATATTATTGCATTGATTAATAAAATTTGGCAAATTATTTATAAGTATTGTCCATAAGTAATTTTGACTACTTGTAAAATAAAGTCCTTAGAATGATGATTAAAGAAATTAAAGTAAGTTTAATTTATGAGATCCAGTCATTCTTAAATGTTCCCGATCGTAGGATTATCAACACAGGACATTGATAGATCCAGTTTAGATCGGCATATGTATGTCTGTTTTTCCTTATCGAATGAAGGTAGCTGATCTCATAAGCTACTACTGAAGATGTCTACTTAGTCTAATATATAGATGCTTATTGGAGAACAAGTACATCGAACTGACCCGCTTGAGAACCCATATGGAGTGTTATACACATGTCTATGGGATTTCTCTATGTAATGATAGTATGAATGATCCTTAGACTTGAGATCTCCATGGCATCTTGTATGTGGATCATACATGCTTGACATTACATCTCCGTAGTCCATAGCGAGATTACGCATAGGGTAATGATTGGGCAATATGAAAAGCGTACGAAGATAGTGAGTGATCAATAAAGGATTCGCCACTCTGGATAACATAGAGTCGATATCCCAAGAGGGCGATTTGACATAAGTGATATTGATAATATAAGTCCATGGCTATGGCGAGTTCTGAAATGAGTTTCAGAAACTCTGTATATATATATTATCAGCTTAAGTCAATGTTCTAATAGTCATGATTTAATAGAGTAGACATTTTTCATACTCTATAATCGTTGGCGGGATATGTATGAGGCGAAATGATTGAATTATACAGTAATCGTGTATGGAATAGGTTTCACTAAAGTTAGTATTCTTTCTTAATTGGGAGTCATGATGCATTGCTAGATGCCGCTCTTGATCTATGAAAATTAGTTTCTTAATAAAAGAGTTAATTGAGGATAAATTAATTAGATTAATTTATCGAGACTTATAAAGTCTATAACTATCTCCATTGCCAACATAAAAGAGAACCTAATAGATCACACACTTTAAAGTATTGAGGAATTAATTATAAATTATATAGATTTAAGTTTTAGGACTTAAATGTTAAGTTCTTAAACTTTGGGGTAAATTCGTAATTTTAGAAATTATGTATAAAAATAAAATTCTAAAAATTTTAGGACCAATGTGCAAATATGGAAATTAGGGCTGTTTCGTAATTTCCAAAAGTATAAGGGCTAAAATGTAATTTAGCAAAGTGTTTGTATTAAATTATAATTTCAGATTTATAATATTCTAATTTGATTAGAATTGATAAATTTTAATTAATTAATTTAATTAATAAAAATAGGATAATGGTTGTTTATTAGGATGGATTATTAAAATTCCTATTTGATTGGGTTTAACTCTTATCCTATTAATTCTAATTTGATTGGAATTAAAACAACTCAAATCAAAAGCCTATAAATTAACCTTTTGCCATTAACTTTAGTTACAACAAATTGAAGCAAAAATTTGAAAAGGAATTTACGTGAGAAGAAAGAAATTTAAAAGGGAAATTTTGATTTTTCTTTAAGCAAAATTTCTTTTATTCCCAATATTCCATAAACCCCAAAACAAGTTTTTTTTTCTTAATCTAGCACCAAAGAAAAGACACTTACATAATATTGGATTTGAGAAATCCAAAATCCTTAACTCTCTGCTTTGTTTGGATACCGTTGGAGACCAAACGTGTGTGGCTCAGAAGAATTACGGGAACGGAACGAGGATTACTTAAAGGTTTAAGGTACGTTTTATTTATGTTTCATAAATAAATATTATCATGAAGCATGAAAAATTAATAACGATCTTAGATTGTAAATTTATGTTAAAAATTGAAAATTTTTAATTTTCCACTGCATATTGCATGCTAAATTCCAACAGTGGTATCAGAAGCTTAAAATAATTTGCATGCTTTTGATATGATTTTATGCGTATTGTTAAAATTATGTTTAAATTTATGGGGCATGATTAAGTTGAGATTAATTGAAATTGATTTAATTGAGAATTAAATCAGATTAATTAGATTAATTCTAATTTAAGGGGCCATATGTGTGAAGAACATTGCCGTGGGATATGTTGCTTCAGCAGCAGAAGCTGTTGGACGTCATCATGACGTCATACGATGACGTCATGAACAAAAAAAAACAGAATAAATATAATAATTTATATTAAAATTTAATTAAAGAATTTAATTTTATTTCAATTAATGTATCCTAATACAATTAAAATTTATTAAGAAATAAAATTATAATTGGATTATAAATTTATCTCTAAAATAAATTTAAATTAAGTAACCTAATAAGATTAGGATACAAATTAAATTTTAATGATTTCTAATTAGATTAAAAATCTAGAATTCAAATTTAAATAGGATATATTTAATCTCAAATAAATGAAATTGCTTCCTATTAGAATAATGATTCTAATTATGGAATTTTAATGAAGATTAAAATTATATTCTAATAAGATTAGGATAAAATATTTAAGTCCCATAAACAATTAAACATAATAGAATAATATCATAATTTATCCAATAAGATTGGATAATAAAATATTATGAATATTTTAAAGAAATTGTGATGAACTAAAATACATTAGATGTATAAATAAGAGACCTAATTTAAATAGACTTTGAACTTAGCTGCTTGTTTGATTGATGCATGTCTAGGTGGTTCTGTCACAAGGGCGATAAGAGCCTCAGAAGTTTGGGTTTTAAGTGGGATCGCTGTGACCCATCCAACTTCTAAGAACCTAACTGGTACATTCTTTCATTCAAAATGCTTATTCTAAAGTTTAAAATAAATTAAAACTAAAATCCCTCCTAATAATTTAAGTCTATAATAATGCCTTCCATTATTATAATCAAAACCAGAACTCTTGTTATTTTGATTACTTGGCCCTCGTCAAGATCAAGTTCAATATCGAATATGTTTAGATTATAAATAATGGTTTGACTTAACCAAAATATTTGATGAGTTGGCCTTCGTCATGATCATTTATTTTGGAGGCAAATGTTATGTTTCAAATAAGATATGATGACAAGAGTTGTCATGACATGAGTTGTCAACTTAACGATCTATGAGTTACATGAGATGTAATTGGTAACAAGTACCTACCCAATTGAACTTAAATAAAGTGATTAACCCTCGTTGTCATTTTATTTTAAGTAAAATGGGATCATAGCCCACGATAATTTTGTCACTAAGAGGGTTGACAAAATTCAAATAAAATAGTAGGAGTAACCATTAGATTAAAAGTCCAAATATCTTATTGTTTATATCAATACAATAAATCTAATCAAAATTCTCTATTCTTCATATAGGTTTCCAAACAAAACATTAGTAACAATATCTCCCTCTGAAACATACTTGATGCAATAAGTTGACTGGACCTAACTTCGTGGATTGGTACAGCAACCTAAGAATTATTCTTAGACAAGAAAATAAGGTTTATGTCCTTGAACATAATGTTCCACCAGAACCTGCCAAAGATAAAACACATAGGAATATAATGCTTGGTTGAAGCATTATGATGATAAAGTAGGCAGTATGTGTGATGTTAGGCTCAATGTCATCAGAATTACAAAAGCAACATGAGTCTATGGATGCGAGCACAATTAAAACACATCTCAATGAGTTGTTTGATGCATTCGCTCGCACTGAAAGATATGAGATATCTAAGACTCTGTTTCGATCTATGATGAAAGATGGTTCTTCAGTTAATGACCATATGCTGAAGATGATTAGCTATTGAAAAATTAGTTGATCTTGGTTTTATCACAGACTATGGCTTATATATTGATCTTGTATTGCAATCACTGCCAGAGTCTTTCTCTCAGTTCATTTTGAATTTTCATATGAACAAGTTGGATGCTACACTTCCTGAATTGCTTAATATGTTAAGACTTGCTGAGAAAGACATAAAATTAAAGAAAGTTTATGTGATGCTAATGAGTGGATCCAAAAAGTTTAAGAAACGCCCTAAGAAAGGTTCAAAGGGTAAGGCCCAAAAGGCCAACACTCACAAGCCCACTGGTGGTGTAACTAAGAAGAAAGACAAGGGCAAATGTTTCTTCTGTGAAAAATATGGGGATTGGAAGAGAAACTGTGCAAAATAACCTCGAGGAAAAGAAAAGCAAGCAATTGCTTCTACTTCAGGTATATTTATGATTGAGGTTAATCTTAAAGATAGTAAATCTTCTACTTGGGTATGGATACTGGTTGTGGTTCTCACATATGTAACAATATGCAGGCCCTTAAGAAGAGTATAAGACTTCAAAGAGATGAAGTGGACCTACGAGTGGGAAATGGAGCAAGAGTTGCTGCTTTAACCGTAGGAACTTATTTTCTATCATTACCAAGTGGATTAGTTCTAGAATTAGAAAATTATTTTTATGTTCCAGTACATAGTAGAAACATTATTTCCATATCTTGTTTGGACAAGAAAGGTTTTAATTTTATAATAAAGAACAATTGTTGTTCATTTTCATATGATGATATTTCGTATGGTATTGGATATTTAAGCAATGGATTATATGTTCTGGAACTAAATAACATTATCCTCAATATAAATAAACAAGATAGTTTAAAAGAATCATACATTTGGCATTATAGACTTGGTCATATCAATGAAACACGACCTACAAAAATGCATAAAGAGGGTTACTTGAACCCCTTTGATTATGAATCATATGCAACTTGTGAATCTTGTTTAATTGGTAAAATGACCAAATTGCATTTTACTGGAAAAGGACTATGTGCAACCAAATTTCTAGAGCTAGTACATACCGATGTATGTAGCCCTATGTCATTCAAGCAAAAGGTGGTTACTCATACTTCATAACTTTTACTGATGATTATTCACGTTTTGGTTACGTATACTTAATGAAGTATAAGTCTAAATCATTTGAAAAGTTCAAAGAATTGAGAAACCAAGTAGAGAAACAAACTAGCAAAATCATTAAGACACTTCGATCTGATCGAGGTGGAGAATACTTGAGCTACAAGTTTCAAGATTATCTTAAGGAACATGTCATCATTTCACAATGGACTCCTCCAAGGACACTCCAACACAATGGTATTTCCGAAAGGAGAAATCGAACCTTGTTAGATATGGTACGATCAATGATGTCTAGTACAGATCTTCCAACATCGTTCTGGGGATTTGCATTAGAAACCGCTACTTACCTTCTAAATAATATTCCATCTAAATCTGTTAGCAAAACACCATACGAGATATGGCATGGCAAACGACCCAATCTCAACTTTGTAAAAGTTTGGGGTTGTGAAGCTTATATGAAGCAATCACCTGCTCACAAGCTGGAAGCAAGGTCAATTAAATGTAAATTGATGGTTATCCAAAAGAAACAAGGGGATACTACTGTAGAGTTTCAATCAAGTCCCAATGATCATAAATCATGCAAAAAACGAGTTGAATACATATCATATGAGGTGCGGAAAAGACTCACAATGATCGGTTGGATGCTCCGAAGATGAACCAAGAATGCACTGCCTTCTCCTCTTCTGTCATGCTCACGGTAAACCCACTGGTTTGGGCTTCAAGAGTCTCGGTCATGGTTGGTTTGTGGACTCCATCTTCATCTTCGAGCTCCAAGCTTCAACAATGGATTCCTAGCTCATGAAATCACTTCCCTATCACCTTTGTATTCCTCCATGAGTGTGCTAGCACATAGATCTTGCAACAAGATCTTTGCTTCTCCATTTTTTGATCGGCAGAAAAACAGAAAAAAAAGATGAAGAACGGTCCAAGACCGAGAGAGAAGAGGGAAGGTTTTTGGCTCCATTTTGCCTAAAACCGTAAATGGGAGAGAGAGAGAATGAATTAGAAAATAAAAAATGTAAAAGGTTTATATAATTTCCAAAAATATTTAATAAAACATTTACTTTTTCTATTTCAAAAAGAAAAAGCTTTTAATCAACTTTTACTTTTACTTTAAGTCACATCACATCACTTTAAAAAGTGACATGTTTTCAAGTCACATCACTCAAAGTGACAATTGATTTGACGCATGATGTGACAAACGATTTGACGCTTGATGTGACTTGTGTGCCGCGCTCGAATTCGAAATGCGAATGCGCTCGCAATCACTCTCGGGCTCGGGTTCGCTAATCCCAAATTAACGAATTTTCCGTCACGTCGTAATTAAATGATTACGCCTAGCGAATCATTATTCACGTCGCTAACGAATTAATCTAAATTAATTCGTTCGCCCGAATTAAAATCTAATTTCAATTCCGCGTCGAAATCTAATTTCGTTATAATATATCGAATATATTAATTTATCGATTAATTCCAAATTAATCGTTTCTCTCTTTAACGATATTTTATCCGGGATAAAATATCTCCGTAATTAATCCCAGATTAATTTTCTCTCTCATTATATTAATCCCAGATTAATAAAAGTGCGAGTCATACGTCATCGGTGAATCTTCAGGAACCGACCCATGAGATCTCCGGATATGTTGGCAGTAAATACGGTCGTCGGACTATCCGAACACGTAAGTACCTCGTACTACGTTTATACCGACTTACAAGACAAGGTTGGCTTCTAGCAAAGCGCCATGCCTACCCAATTCTCCAGAAATATTCTTACAGGAATATATAGATCTGTATAAAGCGTAGTATACCGTAGTATTGTGCATATCGGCCCAGTATCGGATAGTCACGTGCTAGGGCTGGGGCTGGATAAGTGTCTGCCCCGTCCGAAGCACATGTCGGATGTCTGGTAACTAGTCTCTATAATCGGATATACATGACCTTGTCATAATATCTCGATAGCCGGCCAGCACAAGAAGCACTAATACCATATCATGCGTGACATCATCTCCACTATAACTGAAGTGATACTTCTGTCTCGACATCACACCCAATACACTACGACTCTCTGATAAACCCAGAAGCGGTGTACGCAGAGCCGGTTAAAGCCCTGTACCACCAAGACCAAAGTCTACCGATTATCGCAAGTATTAGCGATGCAAGTCTCAGGTTAACACTATACACACCTATCTTGATTTCGGCCTCCCATAGACACATAGTCATAATACCAATGGGATTCCGAGGGGTCTATCCAGAGCGAAGCTATTTCCCGTACCATCGGTGAAACACGACCTCCTATCGCACTTGCATAAGTATCCAATACTTAAATATATGAGAACTATGCCAGTGTGCCCTCACAACGCGCACAAGTACAATACTAGCCTATTCCGCATTATCGATGTCCTGTCTCGATAATACTCCGGCTAGGGATATTTAATGATTAATCCTTCGTGGACTGATACTGTCTCATATCATCTCAATCCAGGAACTAATCATATGGACCTCTCTTCATTTATACATATATGGTGATCTAATCACAAATGATGAGAGTGCAATTTCCTTGTCACATAGTTAATTTGTACAAACAACACCGTGATCTGTACAAATAGTGACGCTATGGGTCATATTATCCAACAATCTCCCACTTGGCACATAGCCAGTCACTCGAGTGTCTAACACCCGAACTATGTACGGTTCGCTCAAATTGCTGAGGAAAAGGTTTCGTCAGCGGATTTGCGTATTACCTTTTGACGCGATTTATACGATCATCACATCACCACGCTTGTATGATCCGAACGAATCAGATAAATATAGAAGTATATATCTGGATCGTCGATGAGACCATTAATTCTTTAGCCTATGCTGATGCCTAGCTCAGCTGCTAACAGAACTATATCTAATCTAATTAGATTTATTATCGATCCAAATGGCTTCTATTGCTGCCTCAGTTGCAGCAATAATCCGCATTTGTTGTTAATTCGGCAACAGTTATCTTGCTCGGAATATTTCCAGCTTACTGTCCCGTTATTCAAATTTTATAGTACCGTAGTATTTACCGGTTTGGAAACTTGCAGCAGTGATCCTAGTCACTTCAGTTCTCCATCTCCATAGTTTAAGACAACATTTTAGTTCTCTAAGATACTAATAGACGTCCTTAACTTCAATCCAATGACTATCACTTGGATTGTCCCGATTGTGACTCCATATGCTCAAAGCGTATGAGACACCCTACAAGTACATTTTAAATGTACAATTTCCAGAGAGTGTTAACAACTCCAAATCTATCCATGTAGATCTTATTCCTTGAATAAAGGTTGTTACTCCCCAGAATTCCACGGAGAATTTCTTATGAAAGCCAAGCTTTCACCGATTTTTATGGGAATTTCATTATCAGTGCTCTCCCACTAACCTCCTTATATACACAAGAATTATTTCGTTTGAGTCAAATCATAAACCATTATGATTATATCAAAACGTCAGTTCCAAGAACCTTATGCTTGTTTCAATCCAAACATGGATCGAATAACCTGCACACCTGTTTGTCGGTTATACAAAATCGTCAGGATGTTGTAAGCATCCTCCAAAAGATTTCCTTTTCAGGAAAGCGATTTTGATCTCCA
>SKCR01018945.1:0-52131 GCA_019454045.1 Zanthoxylum bungeanum
AATCTGAGCCTGACCCCGGCCCTATTTTTATTAGTAAAAAATTAATTTTTTAATTATATAAATGATTTTTTTTTTATTTCTAAACACGTACATATATAATTAATTTTTTAAAGTCCAATTAAAAAAATACTAAAAATATTAATATTTTCATTTTTAATATTAAAAAATTGAAAAAAAAAATAATTATTTTAATTTAAAAATAAAAAAATTTATTTTTTAAAAAAACCTGGTCCAGGACAACCCGACACAATTCAGGCCTTTGCCAAGTCCGACCCAACTAGTTTTCATTCTTAATGAGTAAGGATCATTTTGAAATAAATAAAAAAATATATTTTTATTTAAGAAAATATAATAAATTAAGGATATTTGTGTTATATATTACTTTGATAATATATTTTTTTTTTTTAAATCGAAATATATTTTTACTCAAATCCAAAAAAAAAAAAAATTAAAATTTTAAAAAACTGAAATCGGACAATTTTCAGACAATCGAATGATCTATCATTCAAAATCATCCGAAAAATCAATGTCGATTTAAAGCGATCAAAATCAATTGAATCAAATCACTCAAATAACGTTTTGTTAGTAAATATAAATTGATAGATGCT
Organism: Zanthoxylum bungeanum; assembly: GCA_019454045.1. Lineage (NCBI taxonomy): Eukaryota > Viridiplantae > Streptophyta > Magnoliopsida > Sapindales > Rutaceae > Zanthoxylum > Zanthoxylum bungeanum. Next base: position 609 of record SKCR01018945.1, read on the forward strand.
TAAACCAAATGAAAAAAATGAACTAACAAATTTCAAGTTTAATATATCTGTCTCAAATTTTTCAGGATAAATTATAATTAACGAAATTCGGAAAGGAAAATTGGAAGTGTGTAAACCAAATGGACTAATACTAATATTAATATGAACAGAAATTCATTATTAATTAAAAATTAAAAACTTAGGGAAGAGAAACAAAACAAAGAAGCCCTTAATATAAAATTAGTTAACAAATAACACGTGTTGTTAATTTTAATGAAGGTTTTTATTTTGTCTTTGATATTTCTTGTGATTATAAACTTGTTGGAATTTCCTAAAAAGCGATGATTATTTTTGTGGAGTATTACAAAAACAAAGAAATGCAATAAGTTAAAAAGAATTTTGTGGCAAAATCTAAATCAGATTGATTTGCTATATCTTCTAATTTTATAAGCGTCACGGTTACTAAAATCAGATGTATTGCTGTGATCTTATGCTCTGCTCTTGTTTCATTACTGATGACAATGCTTGTGAAAGTGCATTTAACTTCAGATTTTTTTTTTTACCCAATACTCAATTACTCATAGACCCAAGAACAAGAAAGTTTTGGTATCAGAAAATTAAATTAGTGGGGATAAAATTATGAAAAATAAATATAAAATATAAAATATAAAAATAATTATAATTATATTTATATTGATATTTGAATATTTTATACATAACAACTATACATGACGTGATTTAATAAAAGAATCACTACAAATATACCAATAAATTAGAAGTTCAATAACCAAACCTAAGTATAAACATGATTATTTTTATTTTTATTTAAATGTAATGGAATCTCTATTCTTTTGCAAATGGAAAAATACAAAATGAGTGGATTTAAAATGAAAAGTAGATAATACAAATTAAATATAATGATCCAAACAAATTCAAGGTTATCATTTATTTTAGACATGTTTAAGAAATAGGATTGATGCAAAAGTGTGTTGGAATTTTTTTAACTAATTTGGGCTTGGGCCTACATATTATGTTAAAAATACAACTTAAAAAATTAATAAATAATATATTTATAGATATTGTTTAATTATTTTTATTTTCTAATATAAATAAATATATATATATAATTTATTAAAAAAAATGTGGGGGTAGTGGGGGATACGCCACTTACTATAATTAAGTGTTTGATACATTTTTAGATATTTTACTAAAATATCTAATTTTTCTTGTTATATTTTCCAAGTTATATGTTACATTACAACATATTTTTTTGCTCATATTTTAAAACTTAGAATCTTGGAAAATATAAATTTAGAGTTGAAAATTATTAGGGAATCATGGGCTGAAGGTGGCACATAAGTAAAGTGAAATTGAGAATAATTGTTGGTTCATGAGGCATTGCCTACCATATAATAATACAATAATAATTAGGAGATTTGTTCTACCATAAATATTAACTATAAAATAAAATAATGAGACACATATTTAACGTGATAAAACCCTCATTGAAGGGAAACATCAACGGGCAAATGTAGAAGGATTTCATTATAATGGAAAGAATTTTACAATTTCTCTGTAAACATAAGAAGTGAACAATCTCACATTCTCTTAGCATAAGAGAATTACAACTCTCTCACAAACTCTTAAGAATAAGCAATATTTTTCTCTTTTAGAATACAGAGGATTTGGTTGAGAATGGAATGAAGAAAATAATGAAATGAATTCTCTATTTATAGACATGAGATTCATTGTGCAAATAATGAATTTTCTTTTTTAATTATTTTCTTTTTTGCATGTGGGACCCGCCCACATGAATAATTTATATATAATATTTTTATATATGCACCTTTTGGTGTTTTTTTACTAAAGCAATCAGTTTCCACACTATCTGTTCTACTTTACCGTCTTCAAGCTGCTTACGTTTCTGCTAAGCCATAAGAGGATTTACACCATACAAACTTTTCGGTATTGATAGGCTGCTTGGTCATTACGTCTGCAAGGTTCTTATTGGTGTGTACCTTAAACAATTCCACACTGTCTTCTTCGACTACTTCACGAACAAATTGGTATTGTACCCCTATATACTTTGTTCTTGAATGAAAGACTGGATTCTTTGTAATATACAAAGCATTCCAACTGTCACAAAATAATGGAATCTTCTTTCGTTTGTGCCCGAACTCCTCCAATAACCTTTGAAACCAAATAGCTTCCTTACAGGCTAGTGTAGTTGCCATGTATTCAACTTCTCTTATAGACAAAGCCACAACACTTTGTAACTTGGATACTCAGCTCACTACTCCTCTTGTAAGTACAAACACATAACATGTAGTGGATTTTTTAATCAAGATCTCATGTAAAATCTGAATCCACGTAGCCCCTGACAACTAATTCTAATCCTTCATAACATAATGAAGCATTTGAGGTTCCTTTGATATATCTAAGGATCCTCTTAACATCATTCTAATGCACTCTTCCAAGATTCGCTATAAAAAAACTAATTGCTCATACTACTTGCGCAATATATGGTCATGTAAAAATCTTGGCATACATTAAGCCTCTCATTGCTGATGCATACGGTACTCGAGACATGTCATTCCTCTTAGCTTCATTACTATGACACATAAATGAGGATAAATTGAAATTAACAGAAAGTGAGGTAGAAATTGGCTTACAATCTTTCATATCGAACCGCCGTAAAATTTTCTTCACGTAATTTTTCTGAGAAAGCCAAATCTTCATGTTATTTATGTCTCGGTGTATTTGCATCCTTTAAATCTTATTTACTGTTCCTAGATCCTTTAAGTCAAACTCCCTAGCTAACTGTGCCTATAATTCTTAGACATGATCCTTGTTAGGGCATGCTACTAACATGTCATCCACATACAACAGTAAAATAGTAAAGTCATTATTTTCAAACCTTTTGTAATATGTACAATGGTCTAAACCGAGTATGTTGTACCCAAGAAAAATAATGAAGGAATCAAATCTCTTATACCAATATCTCGGCGTCTGTTTGAGAACATATATAGATTTTTTCAACCTGCAAACCAAGTTCTCCTTGCATATTTTTGTAAAACTTTTTGGTTAGAGCATATAAATTTCTTCTTCAAGTTCTCCATGAAGAAATACAGTTTTTACATTCAACTGTTCCAGATGTAGGTCAAAAATAGCACACATAACCAGGATTACTCTGACTGTTGTAAGTCGAACTATCAGAGAAAATATCTTGTTGAAATCAATCCCTTCTTTTTGAGCATATCCCTTTACCACCAATCGTGCATGATACCGCTCCACTTGATCATTGATATCTCGATTGATCTTGTAGAACCATTTATTTCTAATGTCTTTTTTTTCCACGTCATAATGGTACTAGATCTCATGTATTGTTTCTATGCAAAGCTTCTATTTCTTCTTGCATTGCTGTCATCTACAAAGATACATTTACATATTGTGTAGCATTATGGAAAGTTGATGGCTCTCCATCCTCTGTTAGAAGACAGTATGCAATGTCACTCTCTGTAATATAAATATTTTAGAGGATTGAAGTTAAGGAGTGAAACTTCAATAACATAACACACCAATGAGTTCCAGAGCCTGGTAAATCATTTTTCTGTAATAGACATGCAACTGAGAGATGAAGTACAAGCTCTCATACTACTCGGTCATCTTTCTCATAGTTGGGAGATATTGGTAGTTACTCTCAGCAATTCAACTTCAGGAGGCAAACTTACCATGCATATGGTAAAAGATGCCATGTCAAATGAGGAGGCAATAATAAAAGACGTGGGCACAGATCAGGCACAAGCACTTGTCAGTGAGAATCGGGGAAGACAACAAGATGAAATTCAAGGTAGAAAAAGAGGTAGAAGTAAAAGTATAGGCAAATCCACAGACAAAAAAAACCTACTTACAAGTGTTACTATTGTGGTATAAAAGGTAACTTAAATAAGAATTTTTGAAAGCTACAACGAGAACAAGGTCAAGACAATTCCCAGCCGAAGAACAACGATACAGAGACACTAATAGTGTTTGAGAAGATGTAGTCATCTACTCCACCATGAAGAGACATGCCTTCACACCGCAACTCAAGATGTTGAGTGAGTGGTAGATACTGCAGCATCCTACCACGTCACTCATCACATGGATTTCTTCACAACATAAAAAGTATAAGACTTTGGTGTAGTGAAGATGGAAAATATCAATTCCTCTCATATAGTGGGAATTGGTGATATTCAGAATCAGACAAATGAAAGGTATACAATAACCTTGAAGGATGTTAAACGTGTTCTAGAACTTCGGCTCAATCTACTCCCTAAAGGTAGCCTTTGAAAAATAGGGCTATGTTAGCCACTTTAGTAATGACACATGGAGAATGATAAAAGGTGTCATTTTCATCACCCGATGATATATTTGTGGACTTTAACAACACTCATTTGACGATTTGTACAGAGAGCCTAAATGTAAATGAACATGAGGCTTCTCAAAATCTGTGGCACCAGAGACTCGATCATATGAGTGAGAAAATGATTGTCTACCTTGACAATAAAGGAACTAACCACTGTATCCAAGAATGCTGCTCTAGATCCTTGCAATCACTGTCTGTTCAATAAGCGACATAATGTCTCTTTTAATTTCTCTTTTACGATAAGATCAGAGTTGCTCAGTCTGGTATACTCTGATGTTTGTGGCCCTTTGGAGGTTAATCTTTAGACGATAACATATTTTCTGACTTTCATTGACAATGCTTCTCGGAAAGTATGGGTGTATTTTCTGAAAATAAAGTAACAGGTCCTGGATCATTTCAAACTGTTCCATGCTATGGTAGTAGAGTGTGAAACATGGAAGAAAATGAAGTGCCTCCACACAGATAATAGAGGCGAGTACACTTCTAGAGAGTTTGATGTCTGCTGGAAGACATAACATTTGACATGAAAAGACTGTTCCACATACCCCACAACATAATGGTATTGCTGAAAGAATGAATCGCACCATTATAGAAAAAGTCAGAAGCATGATCAACATGGCTAAGTTGCCAAGACCATTCCGGGGAGAAGTTGTTCGTGCATGTTACCTGATCAACAAATCACCATATGTACCGTTGAATTTTGAGATTCTGGAGAAAGTGTGGTCTTATAAGAATCCTTTCTACTCTCACATTAGAACATTCAACTATTTAGCCTTTACATATGTTTCCAAGGAGCTCGGGCGGTAGCTTGATGCAAGAACCATTCCATGCATATTATAGGCTATGGAGACGAGGATTTCAGATACATGTTATAGAACTTGAAGGAAAATAAGGTCATTAGAAGCAGAGATGAAGTGTTTCTTAAAGACTAGACAATAGAAGACACTGAAAAGCCTAAGATGTCTTCTATTCCAGTACCGACAAAACTAATTCAAATCTAGACATAATCCTAGCACCAACACGAGTGGCCACAGATAATGATGGGGTGCATGATGAAATGTCATAAGCAGAATCAGAGGAGGAGGAATGAGGTGTTGAGTAGGGGGAGCCACAACCCGCTCCATCAAGGGCTACAAGATCATCCGCAGATCTGAATGATGAAAAACCTCCAGAAACCAGTGAACCTCAAATACGAAGATCTGAGCAAAGTCAAATTCCATCAACCAGACACTCAAGATTTGACTATATTCTTTTTACTGACAAATGGGAGCTAGAAAATTTCAAGGAAGTTGTATCTCATAACGACAAAGGAAAATGATTGCACGTAATGCAAGATGAAATTGAATTTCTGTAGAAGAATCAAACTTATGAGATACTCAAGCTCCCATAAAGTAATAAGGCATTGAAGAATAAATGGGTGTTCAAGCTGAAGAAAGATGGTAGTAGAAATATGGTGAAACACATAGCCCGGTTAGTAGTCAAAGGATTCCTACGAAAAAAGGAATCAATTTTGATGAAATTTTTTCACCAGTTGTAAACATGGCTTTAATATGATATATCCTATGATTAGTAGCTAGTTTGAACCTAGAGCTTGAACATATGAATGTTAAAATGATATTTTTTCATGGTAATATACATGAAAAATCTACATGGAGAAGCCATAAGGTTTCAAGATTTTAGGAAAATAAAACTTTGTTTACAAGGTGAAGAGGAGTTTGTATGACCTCAAACAAGCACCAAGGTAGTGGTACAAGAAGTTTGACTCGTTTATGGTGAGTTAATGATACAAAAGTACTGTAGCAAACAAATGTGTTTACATTTAAAGGTTTTCAGATGGAAATTTCATTGCTCTTCTATTATTTGTAGACGACATGTTGATCATTGGACAAGATACAGCGAAGATCAGCCAGCTGAAGAAAAAACTCTCTAAATCTTTCGACATGAAAGACTTAGAACCAGCTTAGTAAATTTTGGGAATGCAAATAGTTTGAGACTCACAGAACAAAAGGTTGTGGCTTTCACATGAGAATTATATTGAACGGATAATCAGGAGATTTGATATACATAATGTCAAACCTGTCAGCATTCTGCTAGCGCATCACTTCAAATTGAGCATGAGTTTGTGCCACTCATCCAAGAAAGTGATAGATGAGATTTCATTAATGTCGTATTCTTCAGCAGCTAGAAGTCTAATGTATGTTATGGTATGTATCAAGCCAATTATTGCTTAGTATTGGGTATTGTGAGCTGTTTCTTATCTAATCCAGGAAAAAAATATTGGGAGGCAGTAAAATGGATCCTCAGGTACCTGAAGAGTACATCAAAGTTAGGTATGTGCTATTAGGGAGCTGATCCAATCTTGGAAGGCTATACAGATTCAGATATGGAAAAAAGATCTTGATGGTAAAAAATCTACATCAGGTTGTCTCTACACCTTTGCAGGGGGAGCTGTGTCATGACAGTCAAGATTGCATAAGTGTATTGCATTATCCTCAACAGAATCTGAGTATATTGCAGCAGCGGAAGTAGGAAAAGAAATGTTGTGGATAAAGTATTTTCTCCAAGAATTAGGGATCAAGCAGAAAAAATACAAGATACATTATGATAGTCAGAGTGCTCTGGACCTGAGAAAGAACTCAATGTATCATTCCCAGATGAAGTATATTGATATTCGCTATCATTGAATAAGTAAAGATCCATATAGATAAGAATCCAGCCCACGTCCTAATAAATGTGGTTACTTAGGAAAAATTAGAGCTGTGCAGAGATATAGTCAGAAAAGCTTTCAGATGACAATCGTTTCGAATGCAGCTAGAAGGGGAGAATTGTAGAACCCAGTTGCATGCATGGTAGCATGCATGACCAACCACCTTTGCAAGCTTCCAAACCACCTTTAGGTGGAGTTTGAAAAAAATGGTGCAAGCTTACAAAATTACTTTCGGTAAGCACTATTTTTTGTTGAAATTATGAGCTTAAGTTTTGCTATAAATACAAAACTCATTTGTGAGCCATGGGCATCCCAATAATTAAGCTCAATGCAAAGAAAGTTTAGAGAATGGAAAGAGTGAGTTTTTTTTTTTGTAGAATTTCAAACATTTGTAAATTATGTTCTTATAATAATAGAATTCGATTTTTTCTAATAAATATTTTTCAATCATTAGAGAATCACAACACATCTATCTCGCTCACACACAAAAGTGACAATACTTTTGCTTAATTAATAATAAATAATACACCCATTAAACATAACCACTTGCTTAAGCCAAGTCCATGTTCGCATTGTAATCATTGTTTGAATTTCATATTAAATACATTTGGCAACATATTCTTTACAAGAGTTTCCAAATAGCTTTTGCTTTGAATAAAATAATAGAATCCTGAAAGTGACTTTGCAAATGCAACTCCGAAAATAACTTCAGGATTTCTTTTAACTTTTGCAACTAACAGTAACACAACTGCAGGACACCGAATAGAACAAGTCATCATTGTTTTTAACACCGCCACGTGGCACTCTCCCATTAGAGCCGGCCTCGCCTCGGCCTCTCTTCCCCCACCTTAAAATATACCAACACTTGAGCTTCTTCACTTCCTAATTCCTTCTCTATTTTTCCCCATTTCTGGGCTTGGATTTAGGAAAAAAAATTGAGAGAAATTTAATGGATAGGCTTATAAGCTTGGAGCCTTCTAATCTTGTTGCTATCAGAATTGAACCTGGACAGAAATGCTCCGGGGAGCTGACTCTCCGCAATGTTATGTACACGATGCCTGTTGCTTTCAGGATTCAGCCTATGAACAAAAGTCGATATACAGTGAAGCCACAATCAGGAATCATATCACCACTCGCAACGCTGAGTGTAGAGATTGTGTATCATCTTCCTCCGGGTTCAATTCTTCCTGATTCTTTCCCTCATTGTGATGATTCATTTCTCTTGCATAGCGTTGTCGTTCCTGGGGCTGCAATTAAAGATGCTACCTCGACTCTGGATTCTGTTCCTAGTGACTGGTTCACAACTAGGAGGAAGCAAGTGTTTATTGATAGTGGAATCAAGATCATGTTTGTTGGGTCCCCTGTTTTGGTTCGGCTTGTTAAGGATGGGGCAATGGATGAGATTAGAGAAGTTCTTGAACGGAGTTACCCGGGTTCGAACCCGGCTGATTCTGTTGATGCACAAGGACAAACACTGCTTCATATTGCTATAGCTCAAAGCAGGCCTGATATTGTTCAACTTTTGCTTGAGTTTCAGCCTGATGTTGAGTCTCATACCCGCTGTGGCTGCAGTACTCCACTTGAAGCCGCGGCTGCTTCAGGGGAAGCACTTATTGTTGAGCTTTTGCTAGCAAGAAAAGCTAATACAGAGAGATCTGAAACATCAACATGGGGGCCTATACACTTGGCCTTAGGAGGCGGCCATTTGGACGTACTAAAACTTCTGTTAATAAAAGGTGCTGATGCTAACTCTCTGACCAAAGATGGCAACACAGCTCTGCATCTCGCGGTTGAAGATAGACGAAGAGATTTCGCGAGGCTTTTGTTAGCATACAGTGCAAGGCCTGATATACGCAACGCTAGAGATGGTGACACGCCTTTGCATATTGCTGCAAGCACAGGTGATGATCAAATGGTGAAGCTGTTACTACACAAGGGTGCTAATAAATCTATTAGAAACAAGAGTGGCAAGATTGCTTATGATGTTGCAGCTGAGTATGGTCACTCCCGTCTCTTCGACTCGTTAAAGCTTGGTGATAGTCTCTCTGTTGCTGCTAGGAAAGGGGAGGTGAGGACTATGCAGAGGTTGATTGAAACAGGCGCCGCGATCAATGGGAGAGACCAGCATGGATGGACTGCTTTGCATAGAGCGTCGTTTAAGGGGAAGATTGATGTGGTGAGGATGCTGATTGATAAAGGGATTGATGTTGATGCTAAAGATGAAGATGGGTACACTGCTTTGCATTGTGCAGTTGAATCCGGGCACACGGATGTGACTGAGTTGCTAGTGAAAAAGGGAGCTGATATTGAGGCAAGAACAAGCAAGAATGTGACATCATTACAAATTTCTGAGTCTTTGCATTATGCTGGTATTTCGAGGATTCTTATACATGGTGGTGCAACAAAAGATGGGATTCGACGGATGAATATGAATATGAGTCCAATTTCAATTCAATTTGGAAAAAAAGATCAAATAATGGAGAGTAAAAGATTAATGAAGAAGAAGCCACCAAGACCAAGAGCTATGAGGGGAAGCTTTGATAGATCTACACCTCTGGCAGTTCTTTAGATCATGATGATGATACTCAAAAGTCTTTTTGCTTCTTCATTCATACATTTTTAGAACAAAAAATCGATTCTTTTTGTTTTGGATAAAAGCTTAGGAAGATTGATGAAGAAGTTGAAGATCATTAACATGTGGTCATTTTGTAATTTGAATACATAATATAAACAAACAAGTTGTATCTTATGTTAAGATCAAATAGGTCTCTATAGATGCTTTTGTGGATTGATGTGTTAAGGAGATTGTGACTGATGAAATGTATGATTCCACATGTGGATGGTGTACCAAACATTTTTCTCAAATGTAAAAAATAATAATTTGCATTTAGCATGGATGAAAAGTTTAATTAGTTTTGTCCGTAAGGGGTGTGGTTTGGTGGCAAATGACTTAAAATTTGGTTGTCAAGTCCTGGGTTAAAGTATAGGGGGGCATTTCTTGTAAGAATTTGGGACAATCAGGGTGTAGACATTGTATATTTACACATAGCCCGGTGATGAGTCTCTTATGGGGGCACCGCCTAAGAGTTTGGAAAATTGTAAGGATAAATACCGGAAGGGAAAGGAACTCCAGAGAATTCGAAAAATCGCCAAGTCCCGGCCGAACATCACATATCTCCGGCCGACATTTTCTCAGTCAAATATGTCCGGCTGGACAAATATTGAAAACCGTAAATCCAGCCGAATATATGACAATTGTCAGTGAATGTGCAGATTGTCAATTACTGGAATCACGGAATCTGATTAATGTCCGACCATACATATAATTGAAATAAACGTTCGGCCGGACATGTATCGAGCTGTCAGCCAGGTTGCAGATTTTAAATTACTGAAATTACAGACCTGGTTAATGTTCAGCTGTAAGTATGTCTCAAGATAAACATCTTGTTGGACATAGATCGAGTTGTAGCTGACGCTACAGATTGACAATCACTAGAGACATAAAGGAGATTTGATTTCCCTTTCCTTTTCCAGTACCAACTTAAACAATATAAAATGAGGTCCAACCTTATAATCTTCAAGAAATTTGAGTCTGAAACCTAAAAATCCAAAGACTTGAAATATGAAATCCAGACCCTGACATTTAGTCCTATGATCCCACGAAGTCTCTGGAGTTCACTTTATCCGACAAGCAACCTAACAACGATTCAATTTTTGGAGGCATTTTCCGAGCCAATCATAACTAAAGGTACGACCTGAGGGCACTCAAATGTATATTCTTGCGTTTTTTAATTTCTATTTTGACATAATATCTCTGGCCGGACTTGACATACGTCCGGTCAGACATAAAAAAATCATAGAAGCATCCAGCCAATTGATATAAATATCCAGCCATATCACTGTTTTACTATAATTACATTCATTTTTGTCGTTATCTTATTATATCCAGTCTGTTATTAGTATGCATGTTTCTGTTTGTTCACTTTCTGATCCACGAATGATGTCCGGTCATGCCCACGATACATCCGGCCGAACATTCCTAACGTGTAATATATCCGGCCAGATCAAGTTATTATTGTTTCTCATTCGGTATATAGGATGGAAACTCAGACATAAATTTCTTACCCTCTGAAATGGACGGTAGTATGATCTGTAATTGAGATACAACTTCACGTACCACTGGAAAATAATTATAAGAAATACCGATTTTAAAAATATCATTTTTATTATTATTATTATTATATTATTATTATTATTATTATTATTATTATTATTATTATTATTATTATTATTATTATGTTGTTTCTGGCATGTTACTGTAGCAATGCATGTTTTCATGTTCATTCTATGTCTGGTTCATATGGAATGTCTAGCTAGACTCATTATATATTCGATAGACATCCCTAGCAAAAGAATATCTGGTCGGGCCTCCCCGAAGCCAAGCCGGCGAGAAATGTGTTATATTTGGCTCAATTATGTTTTTCTTTTATGTCATTTATTTACTCGTATGTCATTATTACTACTATAATTATTGTTTTAATTATTACTTTTAGATGTGAATGGTGTTGTATTTTCAGACTTTTTGGTTTATAAAAAAATATCCGGCCAGACATATAATATGGCATAAAGAATGTTCGGCCAAGATTCTTCGAAGCTAGGCCGGTGAAGTATATACTCTATTATGTTTAATTAATATTATACTGTTACTTTCATAATCCCTGGATATTTATTTATCAATATTGATGTCTTTATTGTTTTTATTATTAATGTTTGCTCTCTTATGTGTTTTAAACTGTTAATTATGTGATATTGCATTATAAGTCCTGGTGATACCTCCTTTAAACCTGAATATTATACTGGTATCAGTATGAGACCATTCTGAAACTAAACGGGTTTAAGGTCAAACCTTGCGAGGGGTGTAGTACGGTCTTAAATAATTCTCAGTTTCTTATACTGGGTGGTGACTCCTTTATTCTCTAGGTAGTCCCTCGTAGGCTATCAGTACTCTCTACGGGCTGTGAGCCCAACAATGTCATTGTCGCCGCATTATAGGTATAGTGGTAAACCCCGATTCTCTCCTACAAATGGCCTCTCTACTAGGAATTGAGAATCAGCCCTGAAAAATAATTTGTAGTATTCATGGCGAGATTAAGGTTAACCATGTCTTCATTCTTTTGCATATATTTCAAACCCCGGTAGCATTACATATCGTGAAATCGCTTTCACTCAAAGCGATGGATCGTTATGTGATGATAACCATCACTTGTTGTCATGTACCTTTGTGTATAAAAAAATATGTGTTTATTAGTCAATTGAACCCTTGGATGAGGAGACCTAATTGTGGACAAACCTTCGCTGATGAGAGCCTAAGCCTTAACCTTGCATCAAGCCCCAATGTAATCCAATAGTTGATTCCCTATAAGAATGAGCCTCCTTAATGCTTGTCTTTAGGACCTAAACATTCGAAGTCGTTTAATTCTTCTGCCATGGAATGCAAACTTGTTTGGACTTTCATTAGGACAAGTTTGCATTTCATGATAATTTGGTTGAATACTTTGAAATGTTAATGGACCAACTTGTATGAAAACTTCGTTTGGCCTAGCATGTTTCATTAAGGTTCAAAAGTTCCAAAAACATGAGTTTGATACCTATATTGGCTTTGATCTAGAAGGGTACGCCTTGTTTTGGCCTGTTTTGACATTCTTAAATATTTTTAAGCCCATCCCAATGACTATGATTACTAAGGTTCCAATTCGATGTTCTTAAACGATGACACGATCCCTATATTAGGCTTAATCATTTGTAAATGGATAGCTTTTGTCTTTTAACGATGGAAATGTACCAACGTAGCCCATGTTTACCTTTTAGCATAGGAGAGAACGAGTTTGTGTACCCCTGTTGGTACATAAGCTAAGACAAACTTAGTAGAAAGATATTGGACTTACCATATATATAGAAAGAATAAGATTGGAATGATATATGCTAAAGTTTACGTGCATTACATGCATACATGCATAACAATAACACTTTGTCGATGAAGTTTCATGCATAGATTGATTGGAAGCCAACATGGATAAGATTACAAAACAACCGCAGAGCATGGCCATTGGTTTGGCCAACTTGACGACACCTCGGGCAATAGAGGCTAAAACCAGTAAAATGAGGCACGAAGGGCCTACAAATAGGATGGAGAAATAAATCCACGCTCTAGATGATGATGAAGCCTTGGTCGAATATGATGCAAAAAAAATGGATGATTCTCGAGCTAAGGCCGAACTCCAAAGGTTAAAAGAGAAAATGAAGTTTTTTTCCTAAAGGATGAAGGACAGGCGTGAAGACCTATTGGATTATGACGCAATGGCTTTTGAAGAACATCTACCTATTGAGTTCAAGATACCATACATTGCCAAATTCAATGGGGATGGAGACCTTAAAGTACACCTTCATCAGTATGTGTCTATGATGAGTGCTACTAACCTGTTCAAGCATCAGGTCTTGAAGATGTTTGGGATATCGCTTGAAGGAGCACCGGTGATATGGTACCACTGCTTTGAAAATATAATAAAAGATAACTGGAAGATATTTGCATAGGCTTTCCTCAATCAATACGTGACAGACATGGAGCTAGACCTATCACTATACGACTTGAAGAATACCAAGCAAAAGCCAGAAGAGAATTTCAAAGACTATGTAAATCGCTGGAGAAGCCAACTACTTAAGATGCAGACAATACCATTGGAGAAGGATTAGATTCAAAATTATCATCAAGAGCACCAAACCCTTTATCTATAACAAATTAAGACAAATAACCTAAATGATGTTTGACATCAGATAGTTGAAAGAAACAATGATTGACATAGAAGAAGATGAAGTAGAGTACAAGAAGCTTTACGGCTAAGAGCAGTATAAAAAGAGTAATGGATGAGGCATGACTATGTAGTGATTGGGTTACAAATAATCAAAGGATTACATTTTCACATCCATGTAATGATTTTTTTAAAAATGTTTGATGATAATAGATTCAATTTCTAAAGAATATTTTATCTCTCGAAGAAATGAGCTTGTCTAAATTCTTAAAACAGTTTTTAAAACTTTGGAATCATTGGCAGAAAGCCATCTTAAGGTTGCGCACTAAGACTTGCACTTAGAATTGCAAAGCCACCTAGAAAGAATTTATGCTGACACAATTGGTAGAGATAGTAAAAACACTTGACTCCCATTTAATTCTCTTCCAAAAGATAAATATAAGATAACACTAAGTTAAGGAGATGACACAAAAAAAAAAGAAAAAAGAAAAAAGAAAAAGAAGAAATGGCGAATCCCATAAAAATCTACTCCGTTGTTTGAAATGTTTAGTAACTATGAGTATCGTGAACCCTGTGAGTACTTTTGGGATAAATGGCAGATCAAATATTGAGTATGCAAAGCAACTTGAGTTGGTGAAATGTTTTAGTAACCAGAGGGTCGCATCACAAGGGTACCCACTGTTAGTCTCTAAGACATGCTTCCAAGATCCTAAACATGATTTCAAGTGTGAATTAAACAAGTAAAGTGGCAGAATCACTTACATTAAGTTGGGAGAAATTCGAAATTTTTCCTCTTTTGGATGAAGCTCCAAGCTTTTGAGTTGTTGTTTATGCCTTGGGTGAGTTTCCCTATCACATTGTTTGACTCCTCAAGTGCTAGCTTTGAAGAAATTTTTGAAGCAAAAATTTCACCATGAAGAGAGGAGGATTCGGCCAAGCCAAAAGAAGAAAAAGATAGTGAATTGTTTTTTTTTTAAAAAAAAACTTGGTTGTTGTGTGTGTTTAATGCCTTGAATTAATTAGCCAACCACTTCCATCAAAAGTTGACATTTGATGTAAGTCAAGTGGTCCCACCACTTTTTAAATTCAAAATTTAAGTTGGTTTCTCCAACACACAACTAAACTTGGGCCCGGGTTCGTTTAATTCCGAATAAACGAACTTGCCGTCGCGACATAATTAAATCCAATTTAATTAAATAATTATGTCTTGTAAAATTATTACGATAGTCGCTTTCGAATTAATTCTAAATTAATTCGTTCTCCCGAATTAAAATCCAATTTTAATTTCGTATTGAAATCTGATTTCAAATAATATATCCAATATATTATTTTATCGATTAATTCTAAATTAATCATGTTCTCTATTCTATACGAATTCAATCCCAGATTAATTTTTGCCGCAATTAATCCCAGATTAATTTTCTCTCTCATAATTAATCCCAGATTAATTCTATTTGAGTCAAATATTATTGGTGAATCTTTGGGAAGCGACCCAAGAGATTCCTGGATATGTTGGCAGCAAATACGGTTATCGGACTATCCGAACATGTGTGTACCCCGTACCACGTTCTCACCGATTTACAAGACATGGTTGGCTTCTAGCAAAGCACTGTGCCTACCCAATTCTCCATAAATATTCACCGAGGTCAAGACGGGTATATATTTGATATATTATACGAAATTGGATTTCGACGCGGAATTAAAATTAGATAATTCGGACGAACGAATTAATTTATAATTAATTCGTTAGCGACGTGAATAGTGACTTCGCTAGGCGTAATCATTTAATTACGACGCAACGAAAAATTTGTTAATTTGGAATTAGCGAACCCGAGCCCGAGATTATTTGTGAGCGCATTCGTATTTTAAAATCGAATGCGGCACGCAAGTCAAATCAAGCATCAAATCGCTACTCGCAACTAGCGTCACATCATTCGTCAATCAAAGTGATGGATGTCTTTCACTTTGAGTGATTGACGCAAGTCACTATTCATGATTGATGGATTGATGTGAGTTGATGGAAGTGGTTGAAGCCATTAATGACTTGATTTTTGAAAATCAAAAATTTGGTAAATCATTTATTTATTTTTGGAAAATAAATAAAGAGTATTAGATACACTTTCCATCTAACACACAGATCTCTCTCTCCTCTCTTTCTTCTTCCTCTCTACACTCCCAAGGGGCTCAAAAACCTTCTAGTTTTGCTGTTTCTGCCGAACAGTGAAGGGAAGCACAAGACTGGGATTTTGTGGCAAAATCACAAGTGCTAGCACACTTACGAGACATGCAAAGGTGATAGGGAAGTCCACCCATGAGCCGGGAACCATTCGATGAAGCTTGGAGCTTGACGAAGGAGCTCAAAAACATAACATGTAGGACGCCAAAACAGGGAGCTGTGACAGTCCACGGCCGAGCAGAAAAGTTGATTTTGTTGCCTCCCGCGTTGCTCAACTGATCGATGTGAGTATTCTGCAACTTCGTCGTTGTTATTCACACATATTTCATGCTTATTATTGATCTTGGGACCTTAATAGAAACCAACAATGACATCTAGAGCAAGGTTTGATCATGAAAAAGTTTAGAGCTTAAAATTTGGGTAAAATGTTTTCAAGCATGATTTGGTTGAATTGGATGATTGAGTATGCTTAAAACATGTTGAATTGAAGTTTGATTGGATCAATTTCATGAAATTGGATTGGATCATTTTTTTGCCCAAAATTTGGTGTTGGCCGAATGCCTTATGCCCTAAATGTCTTGGTGATTTTTGATTTTTGATCATTGGATGTGTTGGAAATCATTCGGGAATATGATTTAATGTCGATTGTGGAATTAATTGGATTGAAACCGAATCGGACGTAAAATCCCCAAATTGCCGAGACATGTAGCATGTAAAATTGGGTTTGATTTTTGATGAAATGTGTTGGACATGTTTTGTTGTAATTGAGCATGATTAATTGTATAAATTAATGTTTTGGAATATTGATTTGGGTGATTAATTATGTTAATACACTTTATGTAATTAAATTGGGAAATTGGATTTTTTGGAATTTAATTATTTGGGCCTTAAAATTGGATTTGGGCTTTAATGTTGTAAATGGGCTTATTGGGCTTTGTTGTACAAAGATGGGTTTATGCAAAATTGGTTGGATCCAATTGGCCCAAAACCGCATCCATAAAGCCCAAATGCGACTCAATGGACCTTTAAAGTTTAATTGGGCCTAATGGGCCAAAATTGATTTATGGGCTTATGGGGTAACTCCCGGATTGGATTTTGGTTATTCGGTTTGACCCGAGTTGACCAAAAGTCCACGCCTTAAGAAATTAATTAAAAGCCCATTGGACTTTAATTAAATTGACGTTGGACGTTAATCGGGCTTTGAGACCCGTAACGATTAAATTTGGAATTTAAGTCGTAAAGGTTCGTATTAAAGTGTAGTATTTAATTTGGAATTAAATAGTGAATTAGAATTGAATGCATATTAAATTGGATTTATTTTTGTAGTTTAATTTAATTCGAGAATTCGTACTTATTCACAAAACGAGTTTGACTCGAGCAAAGTCAAATCATTGTTTGAACATTGGATGATCACTAATTATCATATCAATTAATTTTATTAGATTGATTGATAACATGCTTGTGTGAATACATGGTTGCGATGCATGAATAATGTATATCGGATGGATATTAGATGGGTGCGGGAAATTTTGGAAATTGTTGTAATAAATTTAGAATTTATTAATTGGACCTGCGTGTCCAGCCTATTACCTCCTTACTCTTTGTATTTCTCTTCCCACCTATTCCCCTCAATGTAAATGAGGTTTCTTTAGAAGTGTTATGTAACGGGTAGAAGTAATATATGTGCTAGCGGGAGAGAGGAAATAGAGAGATTTGTTCTAGGAACAATGTGTTAAGTATCCATCCGCATATCATTATTAATTTTATTTATATGTGCCTTTTATGTGTTTAGAATGCATGTTTAAGGGTGTATGATGATGAGACCTTAACAAAGATAATAAATTGGTTGCCAATTTGCACTCGAAAAATCCTCGCAAAATATTAAGCGTCTTTCCTTCCATTGAGTGATTCTCACTCAAGATCCGAGACTGGCATTGGCTTGTTGGCCAAAGTCAAGGCCTTTATCCGTCGAGGATGTGTTTGAATCACAAGAGCTTTGTTCCATATTGGTGTCTTGTCCAAGTTGTGGTTTGTTGGCCAAAGTCAAGACCACTTCTTGTCCATCGACATTGATTACGAAGCTTTCCATGGTCAATCGGTCGCGCTTGATTGGGATCACTAAGTTTGTTGTGCCAGAGCCAATGCTTAGTTGATTTAGAGGAAAAAAGTTAGGTAATACATTGGATGTTTACAACATCCTGTCGATTTTGTCGTACCAAAACTAGCAAACAAGGTTTTCGGGTTATCCGATCCATGTTTGGATTGAAGCAAGCATAGGTTCTAGCAAACAAGGTTTGTGGGTTATTCAATCCATGTTGGACAATTATGACCCATAGCATCACTATTTTGTAAAAGACATGGTGTTCTTGTTCAAATTAACTTTGTGACAAAAGGAAATTGCTCTTTTATCATTATTGTAATTAAATTACTTGGATATATTAATGATAAAAGTCCATATGGTTAAATCAGATTAATAAGATATGAGACAGTATTAATCCACGAAAGGTTTAATCATTAAATATCCCTAGTCGTAGTATTATCGAGACTGGACATCGATAATGCGGAATAGACTAGTATTACACTTGTGCGCGTTATGGAAGCTTAACGGCATAGTTCTCATATATTTAAGTATTGGATACTTATGCAAGTGTGATAAGAGGTTATGTTAGCCGTTGGACTGGGAACAGCTTCGCTCTGGATAGACCCATCAGAATCCCATTAGTAGTATGACTATGTGTTTATGGGAATCTGAATTAGGGTAGGTGTATATGGTCTTAACCTGAGACTTGCATAGTTAATACTTGCGACAATCAGTATACTTTGGTTTTGGTCTTCCGGAGCTTTAACAGGTTCTGTGTACGCCTCTTCAAGGTATACTGAGAATCGTAAATCCGATCAATGTGAGTATTTCCGCAACTCCCTTTGATTTATTCACACAAATCAATCTTAGTGATCTTGTGGCATGTGTAGGAAACTAACAATGGTATCAGAGCCATCCTAAGCTTGATTTGAATTATAGGGTTTATGGACTTTAATTTGGGATTTTTGCTTGGAGTTTGAAAATGCCTAAATTGATTGTTTGGTTGAGTTTGGATGATGATGAATTGGATTTGTGCATCTTTGGATTTGAGAAAAATTGATTGGATCAAAAAATCCCCAAATCCATCCCCTTGGTTGAAACTACCCTAGTGTGTGCTCATGGTGATTTTTTGAAAATTGGGAATTAGATGTGTTGTTGGCATGAAATGTATGTTAAATGTTGATTGAAATCAAATTGCATGATAATTTCTTTGCCATTGCCGTGAGCCTAAGCATGATGTAGAATTGATTTTGCTTCAATTTGTGTTGGACATGAATAGGAAAAGTTAAGCATGATTAATTAGTTTAATTGATGTTTTAGAAATGTTAGTTTAATTAAATAATTATGGCTATTACACTTTAATTCAAATTAATATGATATTTGGAATGTTATATTAATTAAATTAGTCTTTTAAAATAAGATTGGGCTAATTTGTTGAATTTGGGCTTAATGGGCCTTGTTGGAGCAAGTTCGGTTTCAGACAATTGGGTTGGATCCAATTGGGCCTAAAACCATTTCCATAAAGTCCAAATATGACTATTGGGCCTTTAAATAATTTAATTGGGCCTAATAGGCCTGAATTGATTTTTGGCAATAGGGTGATTCCTATTTGGGCCTTGGCATCTTGGGTTTGATCCATAATGGCCAAAGCTCATGCCTAAAGATTTAATTGAAAGCCCATTGAACTTTAATTTAATAGTATTGGATACTAATTGGGCCTTTGAGACCCATTAAGATTGGATTTGGAATCCAAGTCTAAAAGGCACTAAAATAAGTGTAATTATTTAATTTGAAATTAAATATGAATTAGTATTGGATACAATTTAAAATTAGATTTAAAATTGTAGTTCGATATAATTCAAGAATACTTACTTTGAGTATTTATTTTTAAACGAGTTGGATTCGCGCAAATCAAATCATTGTTTGAACATTGGATGGTCATTAATTCAAAGATTAATTAATTGGATTAGATTGATTGAATAACATGCTTTGTGTGAATACTTGGATGTTTTTGTATGAATAATGTATATCAGATGGATATTAGAAGGGTGGGGCAATTTTGGAAATTGTTGTAATAAATTTAGAATTTATTTAAATTAGACCTGCGTGTCCAGCCTATTATCTCTATTTTCTTTGTATTTCTCTTCTCACCAATTCCCCTCAATGCAAATGAGGTTTCTTTAAGTGTTATGTAATTGGGTAGAAGTATGAATAGTGCTAGCGGGAGAAAGGAAATGGAGAGATTTATTCTATGAACAAATTATTATATATCCATCCGCATATCATTATTAATTTATTTGCGCCTTATTATATTTTTAGAATGCATGCTTAAAGGTGTATGATGAGACCTAATCAAAGATAATAAATTGGTTGCCAATTTACGCGAAAAATCCTCACACAAATATTAAGCGTTTTCATTCCATTGAGTGGTTCTCTCTCAAGATCCAAGATTGTCATTGGTTTGTTGGCCAAAGTCAAGATCAATGTCCATCGCGGATGTGTTTGAACCACGAAAGCTTTGTTACAAATCGCATGTCTTGGGCGGTTGTGACTTGTTGGCCAAAGTCAAGGTCACTTCTAGTTCATCGACCTGGATTACGAAGCTTTCCCACTGTCAATGGGTCGCGCTTAACTGGAATCATTAAGTTTGTTGAGCCAAAGCCAAGGCTTAGTTGATTCAGAGGAAAATGTTAGGAAATATATATTGGATATATATCTCGGACTTGGAGGTCCACCTATCGGATCTAGGAATTGGATGGGATCCAATTGATCTTAGAGATCTACCTAGTTAAGTTTCATACAACTCTTAGCCAAAGTCAAGGTTGTGTGTTATTTAACGGGATCCTAGCCCACTAGGAAACTGGGTTTCTCGAGTACTCCACAAAGGGTTAGAGGCTCCCCGAAAAATAGTTGGAGGCAAGTATTAAATTTGCAATTTCGTTTAAATACTTGCCAATACACGCTCTTTTATTTTATTTATCGTTGTTATAAATATATTAGTTGGACTAATATTGAATATTGCTTTCTTTAAACAGTTAGACTGTACTAAACACTACTCCACTTGTAGTTGGTCATATAGTTGGACTATAGTAACCATTACATTTTGAGTGTACCCAAAATCGTTGATTGGATAGTTGTACTATTGCAATCGAGATGGCTGGAAAGATTAGCATTAAGGGACATAATCTTGGGAGAAAATATCTTTAACGGCGTAAATTTTCCAGATTAGGAAACGAATCTCAGGATAGTCCTGGGAGCTGAGAAGGTACTCTATTGGATAGAGAATCCTCTCGGGCCCTGAGCCCGGAGTTGAGCAAATAGTAGAGCATGAGCTTAGGAAGACTCATCGTGATGATAACTTTAGTGCTCAATCCGTTATGCTTGCCGTAATGACTCTTTAATTTCGTCGTCAGAATTAAGGATTAGATCCTTATACCATGATGTTGAAATTAAAAGATCTTAATAGATCTAACCTTAGATCTTGGAAGTACGAATTGCAAAAGAAGCTCTTTCTCTGGCGTATGTCAGATGGTACATCTGTCGAGCACTAGGTGTCGCAGATGATTGCTGACATCGAACAGCTAGGTTAGCTGGGCATTACCTACAAGGCTGATACTTCCATAGATTTGATCTTACAGCCTATCATGAACCAAGAGAAAAATCTTGGAGAGTTAATGGCTATGTTCAAGGAGGCAGAGCCAGAGCTTCCAAAAGAGCAAGAAGAGCAAGGCGCATCTTACTTCGACATCCCAGAAGGCCAAGGCTTGGCCGAAGGCTTCTGGGGTGTGAAACAAAAAGGGCAAAGGAAAAATCATCACAGTCTTCTGGGAAGACAAATGACATATCCCAAGATGTCTGTTAGGGATATCCCATATACCCAACTTGTGGATGAGCTATATGTACATGTATTTGTAATATTTTCATTAATTAATAAAATGGCAATCTTTATTATACGTGTCTTACATAACTTATATGAATCATCAAACACTGTAATAAAGCCCTTGGAGTAATAAGATGATGGCTTCCACGCCTTATGAGAATCAGTACTCTCAAACGTTTCTAGTCATAGTTTTGTGAATAATCTGGGCGTTCACAAAGCGGAGAGACTAGCATGATGATATGATCCGCCCTTAAGTGTGGTAGCCGATCTCATAGGCTACTGGCGGAGATCAGTCCGCTTGGTGTATCACATGGATGCATGAGTTGCTCGTGTCCATCGAACTGACCGCCGAAAGTTTTCACGTGGAGTGTTTATCCCATATGTCTGTGAGAACTTTCATGTATCGATTGTATGACTAGTCCTTAGACTTGAGGTCTTTACAATCTTATGTGTGGATCAAATAACTTTAACATTCTCATTCCCCGGTTCAAAAGATCCAGTCATAAGGGTATGATTGGGTCATTTGTTGAAACACATGAAGTTTGTAAAGATACAACAGAGAATCGCCACTCTCTCGGATAATATTTTCTTATAAGAGTAGTGTACCAGTTCGCGGGTTGATATGTGTGATCAGTGCTTGAGACTGTGGCCTCAGCGAAAGAATCATGTGAGATTCTTGGGTTAGCACGATTCATGACATTATCAACATCATACATTTGACTATATAGGTAGACATTTTCCATACCCTAGGTCAAACGATGGGGATACAGTGAGGCGTTGGATCGTATCATATGGCGCTTTGCTAGAAGCCAACCTTGTCTTGTAAATCGGTATAAACGTAGTACGAGGTACTTACGTGTTTGGATAGTCCGACGACCGTATTTACTGCCAACATATCCGGGGATCTCATGGGTCGCTTCCCGAGGATTCACTGATGATGTATGACTCGCACTTTATTAATCTTGGATTAATTAGATGAGAGAGAAAATTAATCTGGGATTAACTACGGAGATATTTTATCTGGGATAAAATATTAATTAAAGAGAGAGAACGATTAATTTGGAATTAATCGATAAAATAATATATTCGATATATTATGCGAAATTGGATTTCGACGCGGAATTAAAATTAGATTTTAATTCGGGCGAACGAATTAATTTAGAATTAATTCGTTAGCGACGTGAATAGTGATTTCGCTAGGCGTAATCGTTTAATTACGTCGCGACGAAAAATTCGTTAATTTACAATTAGCGAACCCGAGCCTGATATTATTTGCGAGCGCATTCGCATTTCGAATTCGAGTGCGGCACGCAAGTCAAATCAAGCGTCAAATCGCTAGTCGCATCAAGCGTCAAATTATTAGTCACTTTGAGTGATGTGACAACTTGTCACTTGATTGATTGATTGATGTGAATATTGATGTGGTAGTTGAAAAGCTTTAAATGTTTTTTTCTTTTTGGCTTTTGACTTTTGGTTTTTGGAAAATTGAAAAGTAGTAAATGGTTTATTTTATTTTTGGAAAATATATAAACCAAACACAATTTTTATTTTTTCATTAATTCTCTCTCCTCTCATACGGTTTCCAGGAAACCCTTCTTCCCTCTCTTTTCTCTCTCGGCTTTGAGCCGTTTTTCATCTTCTTCCTCTTCTAATTTCTGGGTTGATCGAAAATAAAGAAGAAGAATGAGTGCTAGCACACACATGGGTTTTTACTATGGTGATAGGGAAACTAACACATGAGCTTGGAATCCATTTTGGAGCTTGAAGCTTGGAATCCATTTTGGAGCTTGAAGCTTGGAGCTTCCATGGTGTCTCCCATGGCCGAATCTTGGAGGACTTTCACAGCCCAAAACCGAGCACCACTGTAGTTCAAAGAGACCAAAACTGAGCTTTATGGAGGAGGCCAAGTGGTTTTGTTCTTCGCATCTCAAACCGTTCAATGTGAGTATGTATCTTGGGACCTAATTAGAAACCAACAATTCTTTCAATGAGGACTCCTCCCGGAACACGTCAATTTGACGGTGTGTCCGAACAGAGTAACCGAATTTTGTTGGACATGATAAAGGTTAATCATGAGTCGCTCTGAGCTACCATTTCCTTCAACGGATAAACTTTAAACAGTGCAGAACTTATTTTGAATAAGGTTCCATAATAATCTGTTTGACATACTTCATATTAGATATGAACAGGAAAGAAACATGATTTCTCATTACTGAACATTTGGGAATGCTAGGCATATTATTGGCTGATACCAAACTAGAACCAAAATTAGATAAGTACCAATTGTAGGTTATCCTAGGGATACCATAAGTATAGTACTTATACAACTCACAAGAGAACAATTAGATTGTTGCTCACCATGCGGTTTTCCTAAAAGGAATACCGATATGCAGTGGTAAGTGAGAGGATAGTAAAACTCGATGAAAATTGGAGTAATACTATTCATGGCACCGAATCTTAATGGAATATAAATAGTTCATCTAGGATGAAACTATACCAGTAATCTTCGAATACACAAAAACCGCGTATGTCGGAGAGATTCAGAAAACAACCTGGGGTTTGGGTTTCTGATCTCACCTCATAAAAATGTCAATCTTTTGAGGAATACCAACTGACTACGTATGAGGAAGTGATACAAGGTATCGACTCCCTATTATGACAAAGTGTCATGAGTCTGAAATGTATTCCATGTATATCAACCAGTTTAGATACTAGTTGATGTACCGCAAGGCATTGTGCCTATTGGTACTTATAAGTCTTCATGGAAGACATACATGGAAGGCAACATACCAACGTACGAAGCTAGGCTTTTAGCGGAAAGGTATCATTATCAACATTGTGTTGATTACGATTCAACCTTTTATATGTTACCACGGTTAATCCATTTGGATAATGCTTGCTAAAGCTGCATGTTTCATTTATGAAATATGTCAGCTTAACGGGAAAATAGCTTTCCTGAAAAGGAAACCTTTTGGAGGATGTTTACAACATCTTGTCGGTTTTGTTGTACCAAAACTAGCAAACAAGGTTTGCAGGTTATTCGATCCATGTTTGGATTGAAGCCAGCATTAGGTTCTTGGAATTATCGTTTTGATGTAATCATAATGGTTTATGATTTAATTCAAAACGAAATGATTCTTGTGTATATAAGGAGGTTAGTGGGAGCGCACTGACAGTGGATGTCCTATAAATAATGATAATATGTCATTTCTTGGAAATGATATTCCCATAAATAAAATCGGTGAAAGCTTGGCTTTCGATAAAACTCTCCGAGAAACCGTACATTGAAAAATGTACGCGACCTGGTGTCTCATACGCTTTGAGCATATGGATTCATAAACAGGCCAATCCAAGTGATAGACACTGCATCCGTTAGTTTCTTAGAGAATTAAGGATACATTCTTAAACTATGGAGATGGAGAACTTGAAGTGACTGGGATCACTACTGCAAGTTTCCAAACTGATAAAACGACTATAAGTCGCAAACGGTACTACAAAGTTTGAGTAACGGAACAGTGAGCTGGAAATCTTCCAAGCAAGATACTGTTACCGATGACCGGCGTAAACACACACGTATAACGCAAGCGCACGTATCGTTCAAGTAGTATAAAAATATCGATCCCACGAGGACTTAATTCCTATTGTTGTTATTAATTATTGAATCTATTTATTTACAAATATCTAATTAAATGAGAAGAGAATGATTGTTTGATTGGTTGAATGTGGTTTTGCACAATAAATAAATAAATAAAAAGACAAAAGAAAATACTAAGGAAAATAACAAAAGACACAAAGATCTAGGGTTGTGATTTCTTTTAATATTATTTTAAAGATGAAGTGGTTATCTTAAAGTTGGGTAATATATTGATTTATTAACCTGGAGCACTAAATTATGTGTAAGCCTCTGTCGATGGTCAGACACAAATACCCAGTTTAACTTAATTGAACCATATGTCTATGTCAACCAAATTATCTGGATTCATTAAGATTAAGTTCCAATAAAGGCTACCCCCGCCCGACAGGTATATTCCTATCCTGTAAGGAAATCTATTAAGGGTTATCTATCCTCAAGGAAGATCGTGGGCTATTGAGTCTAAGGCTGAAACCTAAAATCCCTATGTCTAGTTCATTTTAGATTTACCAGATCAATTTTATTAATGGCCAGTTAATGAAAAAGCATTAAGATTAAGACTCAATAATAAATCTTTATATTACCAAACTATAATTTAATCCTTATAAACCGGTGATATTAAAAGTCATCACAACCCTAGATAAATAATTTAGTTACAACACATAACTAGGGCTAGTAAAAACTTGAAAATAAAAGACATAAAGTAAAAATGCGGTAAAGTAAATACTGAAAAGTAAATTACAATAAAATAAAATGCTAAGGTAAAAGGAATTACTTTTACTACTATTAATTTAGATATCTCTCATAATATAATATATAAACTTGTGATAACATTACCAACCAGCCATATAGGCGGTAACCTGATTAAGTCAAATTAAGTCCAACCGGCCATTAAGGCTGTAAAAAGATTGTCCATGAACCTGCCATATAGGCGGTAAGAAAGTTTAATTATCAACCGACCAATCTGGCGGTATCCTTGATTAGTCAGGTTAAAAGCAGATTAAAATGAATTACCAACCGACCAATATAGCGGTATCCTTTTTAAGTCAATATTTTAAATAGTGAATATATTATATTAAGGGAGATTAATCTAAATAGCAATAGTAAAAGAATTACCTTCACCCTAGCTGGGGGGAAGTTACCTCCTCATTACTGAAAAGTAAAAACTGAAAAATTAAAGAAAGAAAAGTACTGTGCGTAAAAGTAAATTGCGGAAAGTAAAAACTGAAAAGTAAAGAAAAGAAAGTGCGAAACTGAAAATTAATTACTGAAAACTAAAAATAAACAAACTAGATACAATCTTCTTATTTATTCATTAAGAATTTCAAAGAAGAAAGTATGAATTTTACAAATGAAATGGCTTGGTATTTATAGGCAAAATTTTGCCACCATCAAATCATCCATCAAATTCTCCACCAAATCCATTATTAATTTCTCCACTAATTACTCCACCAATCCATAATTGCTCCACTAATTACTTATCTTGTTTGGTGTTGATTTGATAATTTTTATTAATTATTAATTAATAATATTTTGCTTTGAAAATGATTGATAATGACTTTTAATAATTACACTCCACACACTTCTGGATGGTTAATCAATTTCGGTCATGAAATAATCCGAATTCGAACATATTTTATCTTTGAAAGTTGTAGAACTTTGAGTCTTCTTTAATCTGGCACTTGAATCAACTCAATCCGATATCTGAGTAAAACGTTATGCCCAAAATACGACAGATGCACAAAACTGGAATTTCCAAAACTGCACTTCGTCAAAACGCCCTTTCAAGTTTCCAATCTCAAAATTAAAATATCAAGTCCAATAATTGCCTTTATTTGACCCATATTTCATCCTAAATGATTTCATTAAGACCCGATATATTTTATCTGCAAAATAAACTAAAATATATCAAAACGTTCATCAAACCCGAGAACTAAACAAAATATTAAGTAAAAGGGCGGTAAATTTTGATATATTTTCTGCTCATCACACCCCCAAACCTAACATTTTGCTAGTCCTCGAGCAAAACAACAAAATAAAATACAAGAAACAATTAAAATTAAACTAAGCCACTTTCGTATGGATCACGGTTGCATTTAGCGTATGCAACAAGCCTTTAAACCCCTATGTGTCCCTAGTGGACGAGTTGTAGTCTCGTGAGGGTTTACAGCAATGATACCCACAAACATTTTACAAAAGTAAAAAGGTAGTAAAACTAATGCACACAAAAGCAAAAAGACAAGCGAAAAGAGAATAAAGATGTTAGTGACTAATCAGGTGAAACTTTTACTCCAAGTTACTAGTTGTTTTGTTTTATTCTAAATTACCGAATAAGTAAATTCTCCGATTATTTTTACCATTCTCCATACACACAGCCAACAAAATATTAATCAACTCATTTTTGCCCACAACAGTCATAAGTGCAGTTGATAAGAGAGTAATATTTTGTCCTAAAGTTCTATCAGATTTCACACCTTTTTGGAGCAATGGAATAATTTTTCTGATTTTTCTGATTTTTTCTTTGATTTTTCTCTATTTTTTATTTATATACAATATCTTCCATCTATGTAACGAGCGTTGGGTCGGTGGCTCCCAAACCAGTTGGCTTTAGGGCACCAGGTGTTAAGACACCCCTACGGACTTAATTACCCAGACTTCAGATATAAATATATTTTTGCAGCATCTTCGATCCATGTAACGAGCTTTGGGTCAGTGACTCCCAAACCAGTTGGTTTTAGGGCACTAGGTGTTAAAACACCCCTACAAACTTAATAACTCGGATCTCGGATGTTTTTTTTTTTTTTTTTTTTTTACTCCATTGCTTTTTTTTTTAGATGCTTTCTCCAATTAAACTAGAGCACTGAATATTACAAACTTTTCAATTTTAGCTCACGACCGTATGTTACTATGCATATTGATAATATCTGTCAACTGAGCATATAAAGATTCATTTTAGTCAGTTTTATGGAGAATTCACAAATTAAATAATTTAAAATGAAATAAACAAAAATTAACTTGTTTCAAAATAGGTTTGAAATACGTATCAGGAGTGGAAACTCCTTACTCAACTATCTTTTACCAATTTCACCTTTTTAGTCAAAATAAAAAACACAAAAAAACGCAAAATATTTTTGTAATTTTTGAAAAATTTCTAATTTTTTTGTATTTTTCGAAAAAATTTGGACTAAAAATAAAAATAACATACAAACTAAAAACAAGGTACTAATCAACTAATTCCCTCCCCCAAACCTAAATGAGACATTGTCCCCAATGTCTTAAACAGTAGAAGAATAGTTTAGAAGATAATACCTGGTTAGCAGAAATTCTACAGGAAATTAAAGGTTAAGATCCAGATTACCCGACGCCTCTTACCACGATCGTCCCCAGACCAATTTATCTTTGAAATGATAGGGTCAACTTGTGGTTCATAGGCTATGAGTTGGTCTATTAGATCCGGAGCAGTTCTGGCAGTGAAGAGGAGTTCTTTCATAGGTTTTGACACGAACCCATTTCTCCGAGCATCATCAAGAAAACACAAAGAAAATCATAAAATCCATCAACGTTAAGCAGTCCAAGCGGTTTCTGGTGTATGTTCAGGTTCGCCCAAGATAGAACTATAAAAATTTCCTCCAATGTGCCCAAGCCACCTGGCAAAGCGATAAAAGCATCAGCACGGTTAATCATTTCTACCAGTCGTTCAGACATACCTGGCACGATCAGTTCCTCTCCGTTTGATGAACCAATAAGATTTGCCTCTGCCAAAGGTTTTGGGATGATTCCCAAAGCATGACTGCCTCATTCTTGTACAGCCTTTGAAACGATCCCCATAAGTCCAAGATTTCCTCCGCCATATATTAAGTGCATATTCCTTGCTGCTAAGACTCGACCCAATTCCTGTGCTGCCTCTACGTATTGTGGTTTAGTACCAACACTAGTACCGCAAAATACACAGATGTTTTCAACTCGTCTTCTTGAAGTGGCTTCCATATTTTTTTTTTTTGTATTTCTTTTTCAAATCAGGATGCCTTCAAAAGTGCAATAGCGGGCTGAATTTATAGTACCTGAAAAAGGGTGAGTAATAATAGCACTAGTATCTTCCAAGGACGATTAGTAACAAAATAGTAAAATAGATCGTGATGGTCAAAAAGGTCTGGATCCTATCTCGAAAAAATAAAAGAAAACAACAAAACAAATCACAATTATTAGAAAGACAAAGAGATATAATATTTACAAGAAAAGTAACGGACAATTATTAAGAAAAGACAAAGAGATATAATATTTACAAGAAAAGTAACGGCTTGATTGACGTCTATGCGTCAGGGATAAGCTTCCCATCCAATTTTCTTATAAATTGGCAAACAGGGTCTTTTTGAGTCAGATTCCCGAGACTTAACAGTTGTCTTTCCTTTTGGAATTGTGTATGTAATTTGCGAATGGCTATGTGAACATATCCACTGGGATGCGTCTCAAGAGTTAAAGATATATTATCTAAAGACTCCTTACTCAAGCCATCCCTAATGAAGTTAATTTTGTCTTCGCGATTATCAGACACCATTCCTAAAGAACGACAACGAGTGTTGCAATTAAATCGTGCACATTTGAAACAAACACCCATTTGCTTAGCTCTACGTTTCTTTGCATAGGTGCTTCTTCCAAAACCAGGCAGATGTGAAATAAAAGAGTCAGAAGACTCACCTGCCAATCGGACTCGTGCTTCAATTACCCAACGAATGTCATTAGGAATACCTTTGATCATCAGTAGTCTCATCCGTTCCAAGCGAGCTTTGTAAACTTTCATCAGAGATTTTTGAGGGAGAGAAGGAAATTGCTTGTGAAGATTTGCGAGAGCTTCTTCCATCGTGAAATGACTAAACCTGCAAAAAAACTAAACACCCACCATTAAATCACACCAAATCACAATATATACAAAAATTGCATGGGTTGCCTCCCTGCTAGCGCTAAGTTTAAAGTCGTCAGCCAGACTTGACTTCTCGAACGTTAAGCTGGATCTGAAAGTGTAACACTTTCTTTTTGTCGCTCAAATGATTCCCCCAGTAGTGCTTGACACGTTTGTTTTTAACCTTGAAAGTTTTGTTAGCGTCAGGATCATGTATCTAACGGCTCTATTTGGTAAAACTTTGGTGATCACAAATGGACCTGACCACCGTGATTTTGGCTTCCATGGGAAGAATTTCACCCTTGATTTGTTTAACAGTACCTTCTGCCCTGGTTCCAGTTGTATGCGCACTAACTTCTCATAATGTCTTTTCTTGCCCTTTTCTTTGTACAATTTGGCATCTTCAAAAGGCTGATTGTGAAATTCCTCCAATTCATTGAGCTGGTGGAACTTTTTCTCTTCTGTTGCTTGTAGTGCAAGAATTGGCTCTTTCAGTGCAAAAGACGCTTTATCTTTAGACTCTACAGGCAATTGACATGTTTTAAGTTTATCAGTAGAACTTTGCATTGCATTGGAGTTCTGAATGGTACTGTGTATCACATCGAGTTTGAAACATTCCTCCTTCTTTTCATCATCTGGGAAATTCATGGCCTTGAAAATATTGAATGTTACTTCTTGGTCATGTACCCTCATGGTTAATTCTCCTTTTTGTACATCAATAATGGTTCGACCTGTAGCCAAAAATGGTCTCCCAATGATGATTGGCACGTCTGCGTCTTCCTCCATATCAAGGACAATAAAATCTGCTGGGAAAATGAATTTGTCAACCTTGACCAGCACATCCTCAACTACGCCTCTTGGAATACGAGCGTTCTATCAGCAAGTTGCAGTGAGACTGAAGTTGGCATTGTTTCTCAATCTGTGTAATTTCCTGAAAATAGAAAAAGGCATCAAGTTAACACTTGCACCTAAATCACACAAAGCTTTACCAAAGTCATGTTCTCCTATGACGCAAGGAACAGTGAAACTGCCAGGATCTTTCAACTTTGGGGGAAGTTTCCTCTGAATGATAGCGCTGCATTCTTCTGTTAATGCTACTGTCTCGTAATCTCCCAATCTCCGTTTTCGTGAAAGAATATCTTTCATGAATTTGGCATAGGGGGCATTTGTTCCAACGCTTCTGCAAATGGAATGTTGATATGCAGCTTTTTGAAGATCTCCAAGAACCGAGAAAACTGCTTGTCTAATTTGTTCTTCTGAAGACGTTGAGGAAAAGGTGGAGGTTGAGTGATCTGTTCTTTTTCCTTTGCTTCTTTTTCCTCCATCTGTTGCTTTGTTTCTTTTGGAACTTCCTCAGCAGCTGTTTTGACTCCAACATCTTTGTTGATTTCAGTATCGCTTTTTAACATGATGGCATGACATTGCTCCTTCCCCATGTTCCTTGGATTTGGCTCTGTGTTGCTAGGAAGGGTACCTGGCGGTCTGTAACTCTGAGCATTGGCTAGTTGTCCGATTTGATTCTCTAGTGCTTTGATAGAGGCTGAATGGCTTTGAAATATAGTGTCATATCTTGCTGCTTGAGAGTCGTGTTTTGCTTCCATCTTTTTCAAGTAGGTCAACACTTCTGTTATTCCTAATTCATTTGCCTGCTCCTGGCCTTTGTTCTGTTGCTGGAATTCATGTGGATAGTTCTGTTGTTGGCCTGAATTGTTGCTCCATGATAAATTAGGATGATTCCTCCACCCTGGGTTGTAGGTGTTGGAATATGAATTATTCCTTGTCTGTTGAAATTGTTGACATAATTCACCGTCTCTCATGTTGGTTTGGTTCTGGTGCTCCTCCATATGGTGAACTTGTGGATCCAGTGATGTTCACAACTTGCGTGCTAAGTGTTTCTAGACATTTGCATATCTGATCCAGCCTGGTATTCACTGCTGTGTTTGCTCCAACTTCATAAATTCCTGCAATTCTTTGGATCATGCTCCTTTCTGTTGGCCACAAGGAATTGTTGTTGGCCATTTCTTCGATTAGGTCCCAGGCTTGATCTTCTCCTTTTGCCATCAAGGCTCCTCCAGCAGCAGCATCGATTGTGGTTCTCAGTATTCCAGAAAGTCCATTATAGAATGTTTGGACTTGAAGCCATTTTGGAATCTCATGGTGAGGACATTTCCGAAGTAAATCTTTATACCTTTCCCAAGCTTCGTAGAGAGATTCTGAATCTTGTTGTACAAAGGATGTGATGTCATTCCTCAATTTTCCGGTTCTGGCTGGTGGAAAGTACTTTGCAAGAAATTTAGTGGCTAAAGTGTTCCAAGTTATGATGGAACCTGCTGGTAGTGAATGTAGCCAGGCCTTTGCTCTGTCTTTCAAGGAGTATGGAAAAACCCGCAGTCTCATTGCTTCTTCTGATGCTCGGTTGTAATTGAAAGTGCCACAAACTTCCAGGAAGTTGCTGATGTGGGCATTAGGATCTTCAGTTGCATTCCCCCCGAACTGAACTGACTGCTGAATCATCTGAATGCATGTTTTGATGTCACACGCATTTGCTGGTAAGGGAGGAAGTACAATACAGGAAATGAGTCTGTCAACCACCGGAATGGTTCTGTCTCGAATGGGAATTGGTGGTGCAACGTTCAAAGGTTCAGGTTCCATGTTGACTAAAGCTTCTTGGCCTTCTCGCCTTTCCCTTCTCAATTGTCTGATGGTTCTTTCAATCTCAGGGTCAAGCGGGTGGATTTCAAAGCTTCTGCTCGTCTCATTAAATGTCTGAGAACCTGAAACACAAGAAAACAAAAACAATAAGTAAAAAGAAAAATAAGATACAAGTAACAAATCTAACCCCTAAACTAATAGTAAAAGATAAATAATCCCCGGCAACGGCGCCAAAAACTTGACCGGCGTAAACACACACGTATAACGCAAGCGCACGTATCGTTCAAGTAGTATAAAAATATCGATCCCACGAGGACTTAATTCCTACTGTTGTTATTATTATTGAATCTATTTATTTACAAATATCTAATTAAATGGAGAAGAGAATGATTGTTTGATTGGTGGTTGAATGTGGTTTTGCACAATAAATAAATAAATAAAAAGACAAAAGAAAATACTAAGAAAATAACAAAAGACACAAAGATCTAGGGTTGTGATTCTTTTAATATTATTTAAAGATGAAGTGGTTATCTTAAAGTTGGGTAATATATTGATTTATTAACCTGGAGCACTAAATTATGTGTAAGCCTCTGTCGATGGTCAGACACAAATACCCAGTTTAACTTAATTGAACCATATGTCTATGTCAACCAAATTATCTGGATTCATTAAGATTAAGTTCCAATAAGGCTACCCCCGCCCGACAGGTATATTCCTATCCTGTAAGGAAATCTATTAAGGGTTATCTATCCTCAAGGAAGATCGTGGGCTATTGAGTCTAAGGCTGAAACCTAAAATCCCTATGTCTAGTTCATTTTAGATTTACCAGATCAATTTATTAATGGCCAGTTAATGAAAAAGCATTAAGATTAAGACTCAATAAATAAATCTTTATATTACCCAAACTATAATTTAACCCCTTATAAACCGGTGATATTAAAAGTCATCACAACCCTAGATAAATAATTTAGTTACAACACATAACTAGGGCTAGTAAAAACTTGAAAATAAAAGACATAAAGTAAAAATGCGGTAAAGTAAATACTGAAAAGTAAATTACAATAAAATAAAATGCTAAGGTAAAAGGAATTACTTTTACTACTACTAATTTAGATATCTCCCAATATAAATATATAAACTTGTGATAACATTACCAACCAGCCATATAGGCGGTAACCTGATTAAGTCAAATTAAGTCCAACCGGCCATTAAGGCGGTAAAAAGATTTGTCCATGAACCTGCCATATAGGCGTAGTAAGAAAGTTTAATTACCAACCGACCAATCTGGCGGTATCATTGATTAGTCAGGTTAAAACCAGATTAAAATGAATTACCAACCGACCAATATAGCGGTATCCTTTTAAGTCAATATTTTAAATAGTGAATATATTATATTTAGGGAGATTAATCTAAATAGCAATAGTAAAAGAATTACCTGTCACCCTAGCTGGGGAAGTTACCTCCTCATTACTGAAAAGTAAAAACTGAAAAATTAAAGAAAGAAAAGTACTGTGCGTAAAAGTAAATTGCGGAAAGTAAAAACTGAAAAGTAAAGAAAGAAAGTGCGAAACTGAAAATTAATTACTGAAAACTAAAAATAAACAAACTAGATACAATCTTCTTATTTATTCATTAAGAATTTCAAAGAAGAAAGTATGAATTTTACAAATGAAATGGCTTGGTATTTATAGGCAAAATTTTGCCACCATCAAATCATCCATCAAATTCTCCACCAAATCCATTATTAATTTCTCCACTAATTACTCCACCAAATCCATAATTGCTCCACTAATTACTTATCTTGTTGGTGTGATTTGATAATTTTATTAATTATTAATTAATTAATATTTTGCTTTGAAAATGATTGATAATGACTTTTATAATTACACTCCACACACTTCTGGATGGTTAATCAATTTCGGTCATGAAATAATCAGAATTCGAACATATTTTATCTTTGAAAGTTGTAGAACTTTGAGTCTTCTTTAATCTGGCACTTGAATCAGCTCAATCCGATATCTGAGTAAAAAGTTATGCCCAAAATACGACAGATGCATAAAACTGGAATTTCCAAAACTGCACTTCGTCAAAACGCCCTTTCAAGTTTCCAATCTCCAAAATTAAAATATCAAGTCCAATAATTGCCTTTATTTGACCCATATTTCATCCTAAATGATTTCATTAAGACCCGATATTATTTTATCTGCAAAATAAACTAAAATATATCAAAACATTCATCAAACCCGAGAAACTAAACAAAATATTAAGTAAAAGGGGCGGTAAATTTTGATATATTTTCCGCTCATCAACCGAATAAACAACAAATGCGGGTAATTGCTGCAGCTGAGGCGGCAATTGAAGCCATTTGGGTCGATAACAAATCTAATTAGATTAGATATAATTCTGTTAGCAGCTGAGCTAGGCGTCAGCACAAGCTAAAGAATTAATGGTCTCATCAACGATCCAGATATATACTTCGGCATTCATCTGATTCGTTCGGATCATACATCGTGGCGATGTGATGATCGAATAAATCGCATCGGACGATAATCATGTAAATCCGCTAACGAAAACCTTTTCTCAGGAGTTTGAGCCAACCGTACATTGTTCAGGTGTTAGACACTCGAGTGACTGGCTATAGGCCAAGTGGGAGATTGTTGGACAATTATGACCCATAGCGTCACTATTTGTACAGATCATGGTGTTGTTGTACAAATTAACTATGTGATAAAAGAGATTGCTCTCTTATCATTTGTGATTAGATCACCTAGATGTATAAATGATAGGAGGTCCCTATGATTAGTTCCTGGATTGATAATGATATGAGACAGTATCAGTCCACGAAGGATTAATCATTAAATATCCCTAGTCAGAGCATTGTCGAGATTGGACATCGATAAATGCGTAAAAGACTAGTATTACACTTGTGCGCGTTGTGAGGGCACAAACGGCATAGTTCTCATATATTTGGGTATAGGATACTCATGCAAGTGTAATAGGAGGTTGTGTTTTACCGATGGTACGGGAAACAGCTTCACTCTGGATAGACCCCCTCGGAATTCCATTGGTAGTATGACTATGTGTCTATGGATGTCCGAAATCAGGGTAGGTGTATTTGGTCTTAACCTGAGACTTGCACCGCTAATACTTGCGACAATCAATATACTTTGGTTGCTGTCGTCCAGGGCTTTAATAGGTTCTGTGCACGCCTATGCTGGGTATATTGCGAATTGTAGTGTGTTGGGTGTGATGTCAAGACGGAAGTGTCACTCCAGTCATATGGAGATGATGGTCGCGTAGGATACGGTACTAGTACTCTTAACTACTGCAGTCATCGGGATAAAATGACAAGGTCAGGTTTATCCGAATATAGAGACTAGTTACCAGACATCCGACATGTGCTTCGTACGAGGCAGACACAATTCCAGCCCTAGGCCTAGCACGTGATCATCCAATACTAGATCGACATATGCAATACTACGTATACTACGCCTGATATATATCCTTTATTCCTGTAAGGATATTTCTGGAGAATTGGGTAGGCATGGCGCTTTGCTAGAAGCCAACCTTGTCTTGTAAATCGGTATAAATGTAGTACTAGGTACTTACGTGTTCGGATAGTCCGACGAACGAATTTACTACCAACATATCCGGGGATCTCATGGGTTGCTTCCCGAAGATTCACCGATGACGTATGACTCACACTTTTATTAATATGGGATTAATTAGATGAGAGAGAAAATTAATCTGGGATTAATTGCGAAGATATTTTATCTGGGATAAAATATCATTAAAAATATAGATAACAATTAATTTGGAATTAATCGATTAAATTAATATATTGATATATTAATCGAAATTAGATTTCGACGCGGAATTAAAATTAGATTTTAATTCGGGCGAACGAGTTAATTTAGAATTAATTCGTTAGCGACGTGAATAGTGATTTTGCTAGGCATAATCATTTAATTACGACGCAACGGAAAATTCGTTAATTTGGAATTAGCGAAACCGAGCCAGGGATTGTTTGCGAGCGCATTCGCATTTTGAATTCGAATGCGACACGCAAGTCAAATCAACCATCAAATCTTTAGTCGCATCAAGCGTCAAATCACTTGTCACTTTGAGTGATGTGACTTGACAACTTGATTGAAAGATGTGACTTGATGGGAGTTGTTGAAAAGCTTTTGATAGCTTGAGTGACATATATTATTATTATATGTTTTGGTATATGGTTGAATTGATTTTAGAAATCAATTAACTTTTACACATTTTTCCAACACTCTCTCCTCTCTTCTCTCTTCATCATTTACGCCCATGGGGGCATTTTCTTGTTCTGTTTTTGCTGGGTAAAACCGAGCATGAGGGAACCAAGTGTGATGATTTTGCTTCAAAATCATCGAGAGCTAGCACTCCGAGAGACATGCGAATGTGATAGGGAAGTCCACCCATGAGCCGGGAATCATTTGACGGAGCTTGGAGCTTCAAGGAAGACCTCAAAAGGCCGAAAATGGTGGGCTGTGACAGTGAACTGCCGAAAAACCAGTGAGCAGATTTTGAGTTTTTGTTTGTCTCCGCGTCGCTCAACCGATCGATGTGAGTATTCTGCAACTTCCTCGTATGTATTCACATGTGTTTCATGATTGTTTAATGATCTTGGGACCTTAGCAAACACCAACAATGGTATCTTGAGCAAGACTCGTATATCCACACTTTTGAAGAGTGGATACTAGGACAGATTTGTTTTTATTCAAATAATGTCTACGAATCTAGTTTATTAGGCAAAGTGCCTAAAATACCTTTTACTTGGTAAAAGTGCAAGTGCCACCGATCTGTTAGCCCTCGTTCATAGTGACGTAAGTGGGCCCATATCTAGCTAGGCTAGAGGTGGATATGAATGCTTTGTAACCTTTACGGATGTGGCATCGCGTTATGGTTATATGTTTCTTTTGAAACACGAATCGGAAACTTTTGATAAATTCAAAGAGTTTCGACACGAAGTAGACAAACAGATCGGCTAAAGTATTAAACCCTCACGGTTAGGCCGTGGTGGAAAATACTTAAGCTATAAGTTTCTCGACTACTTGAAAGAGTATAGTATTCTTTCACAGTGGACTCCTCCCGGAACACCTCAATTGAGCGGTGTGTCTGAACAGAGGAACCGAATTTTGTTGGACATGATAAGGTTAATCATGAGTCGCTCTGAGCTACCATTTTCCTTCTAGGGATAAGCATTAAACAGTGCAACACTTATTTTGAATAAGGTTCCATAAAAATCTGTTAGACAGACTTCATATTAGATATGAACATGAAAGAAACCGGGTTTTTCATTCCTGGAGATTTGGGAATGTTGGGCACATGTTTGGATGATACCAAACTAAAACCCAAATTGGATAAAGTGCTTAATGTATAGGTTATCCTAAGGTAACCAAAGTATAGTACTTATATAACTCACTAGAGAACAATGTAATTGTTGCTCTCCATGCGGTTTTCCTAACAGGAATACCTATGTGCAGTGGTAAGTGGGAGGAAAGTAAAACTCGATGAAAATCGGAGTAATACTGTTCCAGGCACCGATTCCTTAATGGAATACAAACAGTTCATCAATGATGAAACTGTATCATAATCTTCGAATACACAAGAACCGCGTAAGTCGGAGAGAGTCAGAAAACAACCTGGGAGGTATGAGTTTCTGATCTCACCTTAAGTAGATGTCAATCTTATTGAGGAAGACAAACTGACTACGTATGAGGAAGTGATACAAGGTATCGACTCCCTTTTATGGCAAAGTGCCATGATGTCCGAAATGGATTCCATGTATATCAACTAAGTTTGGACACTAGTTGATGTACCGGAAGGCATTGTGCCTATAGGTACCATATAAGTCTTCAAGGAAGACATACATGGATGGCAACATACCAACGTACAAAGTTAGGCTTGTAGCGAAAAGGTATCTAATCGGCGTAAACACACGCATATAACGCAAGCGCACGTATCGTTCAAGTAGTATAAAAATATCGATCCCACGAGGACTTAATTCCTACTGTTGTTATTAATTGTTGAATATATTTATTTACAAGTATCTAATTATAGGAAGAAGAGAATTGATTGGTTGAATGTGGTTTTGCAAAATAAAATAAAAACAGACTCAAAAGAAGATACTAAGGAAAATAAAAGAAAGACTCAAGGATCTAGGGTCGTGACTCCACACAATATTATTAAAAAGATGAATTGACTCTCTTATTTATGTGTAATAAATTAATTTGCTAACCTGGAACACGATGATATGCAAAAGCATATTCCGATGGTCAGACGCAAATACCCAGTATAACCCAATTGAACCATTTCCTATGTAAACCAAATTACCTGGATTCATTAAGATTAAGTTCCAATTATGGCTACCCACGCCCGACAGGTATATTCCTATCCTGTAAGGAAATCTATTAAAGGGTTATCTATCCTCAAGGAATATCGTAGGCTATTGAATCTAAGACTGAAATCTAAAATCCCTATGTCTAGTTCATTTTAAGTTTACCATATCAATCTTATTGGTGATCAGACAACAAGAAGCATTAAGCTTAAGACTCAATAAACAAACTAAAGAATTACCCATAAAAAGAAAATCAATTATTAAGCCTAGTAATATTGTGTTTCATCACTTCCCTATAATAAAATAAAATGATGGGGTTAGAGGATCCACTTTTAGAAATCTCAAATTATTATAATATGGAAATTGCCAGTATTATCTAATTAAGTTGAACCAGCCATAAAGGCGGTATTATATTTATCCATAAACCAGCCATATAGGCGGTAATTATCTGTCACCTAAAGAGCAGCCATATAGGCGGTGTCACATTATGTTACATAATTAAAATCATCCATTAAGGCGGAATCAACTCTTAATTCATATTATTATTTCCATATTATAATTAAAGCGAGATTAATCTACCTTTACTATTTATAATTTAGAAATCTCCCTTATTATAATATATAAATCTGTGTGATATTTACCAACCAGCCATATAGGCGGTATCCTGATTAAGTCAAGTTAATAATTAATTACCAACCGACCAACCAGGCGGTATCCTCATTAAGTCAGGTTAAACCAGTTTAAAAATAATTACAACCGACCAATATGGCGGTATCCTTGTTAAGTCAGGTTTTAAATAATTTATATATTATAATAAGGGAGATTAATCTAAATTATAAAAGTAAAAGCTTCACCTTTACCCCAGCAGAAATTTAACTACAAAACATAAAGGAAAAGAGAAGAAGAAGAAGAAGAACTATTATTACTACTGAAAATTAAAATACATAATTAAAATTTTTTTATTTGAAAAATAGATGCAATCCTCTAAAAACAGGGAAAAGCTCCCAGGAAAGCACACCAAATGAAGTGAAGAAGGCCTGGAATTTATAGGTAAAATCGGCTTCTGGCGTCGCGAAGCCAAGCGCTCCCAGCGTCGTGACGCTGGACATTGTCAACGTGGCACGCTCTGGTTCGTCGGCTCAGATTCTGGATAAGGTGATAATGTGACACGTGGTAAGGTGGTTGGGATCTCAATTATTGTGACACGTGGTGGCTTCTGATTAGTTGACTCAGATTCTTATCCGCCACGTGTCAGATACGGATAAGTTGGTCAATAATTGATGCTGACGTGGCGCTGATGTGGTGCTGACATGGCGACACGTGGCAAAGTGACTATCGGCACCATGGATTGTGACAGGTGGCACGCTGTGATTGGTTGATGATGACATGGCAGTTTGACTCGGTCAACCGTGATGTGGACGATGACGTGGCTGACAGGTGGAGTGACACATGGCGACACGTGGCGATGGCGACTGTCGGCACCGTAGGATGATGACACGTGGCACGGAGCATGTTAGCAGATCAGCTGTGATGGTGACAAGTGGCACGACGTATGTTAGCAAAGTCAAATTTTCTCAGATTCTGATTTATAGACCCGACGCACGTTAGCACTGTTCGGCGCATGTTAGGCGTCGTGACGCCAAGGGCTGGCGCGTCCCGACACTGAAAATTACCAAAATGCCTTTTTCGTCCAATTTTCACTGTTTTGCTCCAAATCACCTCCAGAATGTCCTGAAACTTTATTTATCTACAAAATAACACAAAACACATCAAAATATTCACAAGACTCAAGAAACTAAACAAAATATTAGGTTAAATGAGTGGGAAATAGTGATATAATTACCACTCATCACACCCCCAAACCTAACATTTTTCTAGTCCTCGAACAAAACACAGAATAAAATAACATAATAAAATTTAACTATGCCACTTTCGTAGGGATCAAGGTTGCATTTAGCGTATGCAACAAGCCTTTAAACCCCTAGGTGTCCATAGTGGATGAGTTGTAGTCTCGTGAGGGTTTACAGCATTGATACCCACAAACATTTTATAAAAGTAAAAAGGTAGTGAAACTAAAGAAGTTAGTGACTAATCAGGTGAAATTTCTACTCCAAGTTACTAGTTGTTTTGTTTCTTTCTAAATTACTGAATAAGTAAATTCTCCGATTATTTTTACCATTCTCCATATACACAGCTAACAAAATATTAATCAACTCATTTTTGCCCACAACAGTCATAAGTGCAGTTGATAAGAGAGTAATATTTTTGTCCTAAAGTTTTATCAGAATTCACACCTTTTTTGTAGCAATGGAATAATTTTTCTGATTTTTCTGATTTTTGATTTTATCTTTATTTATATACAATATCTTCTGTCTATGTAGCGAGTGTTGGGTCGGTCGCTCCCAAACCAGTTGGCTTTAGGGCACCAGGTGTTAAGACACCCCTACGGACTTAATTACTCAGACTTCAGATATATATATTTTTGCAGTATCTTTGATCCATGTAGCGAGCTTTGGGCCAGTGACTCCCAAACCAGTTGGCTTTAAGGCACTAGGTGTTAAAACATCCTTACAGATTTAATAACTCGGATCTCGGACGTTTTTTTTTTTTTACTCCATTGCTTTTTGAGATGCTTCCTCCAATTAAACTAGAGCACTGAATATTACAAACTTTTCAATTACAGTTCATGTCCGTATGTTACTATGCATGTTGATAATACATGTCAACTAAGCATATGAAGATCCATTTTAGTCAGTTTTATGGAGAATTTACAAATTAAATAATTCAAAATGAAATAAACAAAAATTAACTTGTTCCGAAATAGGTTTGAGATACGTCTCAGGAGTGGAAACTCCTTACTCAGCTATCTTTTACCAATTTCACCTTTTTAGTCAAAATAAAACACAAAAACACAAAATATTTTTGTAATTTTTGAAAAAAATTTCAACTTTTTTTGTATTTTTGGAAAAATTTTGAACTAAAAATAAAAACAACACACAACTAAAAAGAAGATACTAATCAACTAATTTCCTCCCCCAAACCTAAATGAGACATTGTCCCCAATGTCTTAAACAGTAGAAGAAGAGTTTAGAAGATAATACCTGGTTAGTTGAAATTTTTCAGGAAAAATTACCGATTAAGATCTATGTCCAACTTACGCTTCTTACCACGATCGCTATTTGACCATTTTTTAGTAAAATTTCGACAGAATCACCTCTAAAAACTCAAAATTTCCCCAAAATTCACCGTAAAACTATCACCAAACAACAACATTCGCCCCCAAAATCTACGAATTCAATCAATTTCAACACTTCCAAAGTCCAACCAATCGAATCCAACATTCCCAATACCACACAAATTACCAAATTTTCTTCCAATTTTCAATGTTAATAATTTAAAATTCGGACCTGTGCTTCTTCGATTTTGGGCTCGGCAGTGGGTGCCTCTGTTGGATCTTGGTAGTTGGTGTTTTAGTCACTGGTTCAGGCTTCTGATTCAGTCTCAGCAAGGGTGGGTTCGCGGCTTGGTTTTGGGCTCTCGGTTAGTGGTGTCTCGGTGGATATGGCTGGTGGATCTCTCGGTGATGGTGGCTTGACACGACTCGGTTTCTGGGAAAGGTAGTGGCTCGGTGAGGGCGCGGCAAGTGGTTCAGTGGCTGTTGGTGTTTGGCTCGGTTGTTTCTCGGTGGTGAGGCTCACGGCGCAGGGTAGAGATGGTTTCGGTCTCGACGGTTGTAGCTAAGACTCGGCGAAGGCTCAGCTTTGTTCAGTTTTGGCTGGATCTCAGTGAGGGTGGCTGGATCTCGGTGATGTTGGTGTGGCTCGTGCGTGGCTTCTCTTTGATCGTGAATCTTGGCCGAAGGTTGGAAGCTCGGCCATGGGTCTCGGTTGTGGGTAGTTCGGTAGTGGTGTTACTTAGTGGTGTTGAGAGAAAATGGTGAAATGTTGAAGAAGAGTGAGATCTGTGTGTGGTGGCTGCTGGTTTAGGCTCTGGTGTCGCGACGCGTAGGGTTTTCGCGTCACGACGCAGGATTTTTTTTTTTTTCAAAACCAAGTCTTTCGACGGAAAAATCCACTGGGACGCATCTCGAGAGCTCACTCCTTACTCGGCCGTCTCTACTGGATTGACTTTATATCTTCGTGATTTTGTAAAATTTTTTTTTGTGAAAATCCCGCTTGCACTGGCTTGCTTTGTCCTGAAAAATTCCGTTTTTAA
This sequence comes from Zanthoxylum bungeanum, assembly GCA_019454045.1. Classification (NCBI taxonomy): domain Eukaryota; kingdom Viridiplantae; phylum Streptophyta; class Magnoliopsida; order Sapindales; family Rutaceae; genus Zanthoxylum; species Zanthoxylum bungeanum. The sequence goes on from SKCR01018945.1 coordinate 44,407, forward strand.
TTTTTCCTGCAAAAATAACACAAAATTAAAAATAATTCTACAACATGTACACACAAAACAATAAATAATTAAAATTATTGCATGGGTTGCCTCCCTGCTAGCGCTAAATTTTTCGTCTTCACCCAGACGTGATTGAAATCCATCTGTCAATGAGGTTTCAACATGTTTTGGATGTCCGATTAAAGACAATCCCATGAGCGTTGCTTTTGAAGGGTCTCTTCCAACGGTAAAATGGCAAAAAGAATTTTGTCATTTTTCATGTTTGTGCCACCTTTTTTATATTTGTTGCTCCAGTGGTTCCTGAAAAGAAAGAAAGAAAATCAGGAGGTCTTGTATGGTGCTTGACCTGGAATAGGAGTTCCATTCTGTCAAGCTTTTGGGTGATTTCTCTAAATTGTACTCCCCAAAACAGTGATGTTTCTCCTGAATGTTCCGGATCTTTAATAAGTTCAGACATTTGCTCCTTCATTTGCTCTGCTTCTTGCTCTACCTTTTCTTCACATATGAATTTTAAGATTTCCTCGTTCAGTTCTTCATCTGTCATCTGTGAAAAACATGCTCCATAAGTATCTGCATGAGGATGTAAAGATGTTTCTTACATTAGGTTTTCATCCTCTGATACGACTGGAATGGATGGTTCAGGTAGATCTTCATCAAACATCATGGTAAAGCATGCTCCAGGATCTTCATTTTGAGGATTGAAAGTTTGATCCTCCGTTGTTGGTGCAGTTGGTACAAATAGCTCAGCTTATTTATCCTAGTCAGAGTCAAAATAATAAAAATCAAATTGAGACTTTGTTGGTTCAGGCTCCTGAACTGATACCTCAGATTCCTGATACTGCTCAGCCTCCTCATTTTCTAAAGTGTCATCGTGAAATGCTTGGTACTCGAAGGCTTCATCAGTGTCATCTGAAAATGGTCATTGAGGTATGTAGCTCTGGTTTTTTGTTAATTGTCTCACTTGATCTGTCACCCTCTGAATGGATGCTGATTGTCTCTGAATACTTTCGAGTTGATTCTGGAATGTTTCAAGCATTGTATCCAACTTTTCATCTCGTTTCTTGAACAAATCTTTGAGCATGTCAATCATCTGATCTTCTTCTGATTGTTCTGATTGTTGATGAAGATCGTAGGTAGATGGTGGATAAGATGGAAAATATGATCGTTCTTCGTACCTTAAATGATTCTGATAATTCTGCCACTCTGAAAAGTATATGCATTGATTGCTCGAGGGGTTACCATCAAAAATTACACATCTCCCCATTTCGTTCTGATGAGCAAATGTAGAATTGCTTGATTCTGACATCCAGTGATAATTGTTGGGCTGGACAACAGGCCTCAGAAAACCGGACTGTTGCTCCCAGATTTGGGGTGTATCTTCTAGTAAAGCACGTGATCTCTCAATCTCCCAATAATGTTCCATTTTCAATCACCTGAAAAAAAAAGAAATAAAAATTACAGATATAAATCAAGAAAATTAGATACAAGTAAATTAGATAGCTTCAAAATTAATAACTCAAGAAAAATAAGTCCCCGGCAATGGCGCCAAAAAACTTGACCGGCGTAAACACACGCGTATAACGCAAGCGCACGTATCGTTCAAGTAGAATAAAAATATCGATCACACGATGACTTAATTCCTACTGTTGTTATTAATTGTTGAATCTATTTATTTACAAGTATCTAATTATAGGAAGAAGAGAATTGATTGCTTTTGATTGGTTGAATGTGGTTTTGCAAAATAAAATAAAAACAGACTCAAAAGAAAATACTAAGGAAAATAAAAGAAAGACTCAAGGATCTAGGGTCGTGAATCCACACAATATTATTAAAAAGATGAATTGACTCTCGTATTTATGTGTAATAAATTAATTTGCTAACCTGGAACACGATGATATGCAAAAGTCTCTTCCGATGGTCAGACGCAAATACCCAGTATAACCCAATTGAACCATATTCCTATGTCAACCAAATTACCTGGATTCATTAAGATTAAGTTCCAATTATGGATACCCACGCCCGACAGGTATATTCCTATCCTGTAAGGAAATCAATTAAATGTTTATCTATCCTCAAGGAAGATCGTAGGCTATTGAATCTAAGGCTGAAACCTAAAATCTATATGTCTAGTTCATTTTAAGTTTACCATATCAATCTTATTGGTGATCAGACAACAAGAAGCATTAAGCTTAAGACTCAATAAACAAACTAAAGAATTACCCATAAAAAGAAAATCAATTATTAAGCCTATTAATATTGTGTTTCATCACTTCCCTAGAATAAAATAAAATGTTGGGGGTTAGAGGATCCACTTTTAGAAATCTCAAATTATTATAATATGGAAATTGTCAGTATTATCTAATTAAGATGAACCAGCCATAAAGGCGGTATTATTATTTATCCATAAACCAGCCATATAGGCGGTAATTATCGTTCACCTAAAGACCAGCCATATAGGCGGTGTCACATTATGTTATATAATTAAAACCAGCCATTAAGGTTGAATCAACTCTTAATTCATATTACTATTTCCATATTATAATTAAAGCGAGATTAATCTACATTTACTATTTATAATTTAGAAATCTCTCTTATTATAATATATAAATCTGTGTGATATTTACCAACCAGCCATATAGGCGGTATCCTGATTAAGTCAAGTTAATAATTAATTACCAACCGACCAACCAGGCGGTATCCTCATTAAGTCAGGTTAAAACTAGTTTAAAAATAATTACCAACCGACCAATATGGCGGTATCCTTGTTAAGTCAGGTTTTAAATAATTTATATATTATAATTAAGGGAGATTAATCTAAAATATAAAAGTAAAAAGCTTCACTTTACCCCAGCAGAAATTTAACTACAAAACATAAAGGAAAAGAGAAGAAGAAGAAGAGAACATAATGAAGTGAAGAAAGCCTGTATTTATAGGCAAAATCGGCTTCAGGCGTCGCGACGCCAAGCTCCCAGCGTCGCGACGCTGGACATTGTCGACGTGGCACGCTCTGGTTCGTCGGTTCAGATTCTGGATAAGTTGATAAGGTGACACGTGGCAAGGTGGTTGGGATCTCAATTATTGTGACACGTGGCGGCTTCTTATTGGTCAGCTCAGATTCTTATCCGCCACGTGTCAGATACGGATAAGTTGGTCAATAATTGATGCTGATGTGGCGCCACGTGGCAAATGACTGTCGGCACCATAGAATTGTGATATGTGGCACGCTGTGATTGGTTGATGATGACGTGGCAATGACGTGCAGTTTGACTCGGTCAACCGGTGATGTGGACGATGATGTGGCTGACAGGTGGAGTGACACGTGGTGACACATGGCGATGGCGACTGTCGGCACCGTAGGATGATGACACGTGGCACGGCGCACGTTAGCAGATCGGCTGTGATGGTGACACATGGCACGGCGCACGTTAGCAAAGCCAAATTTTCTCAGATTCTGATTTATGGACCCGTCGCACGTTAGCACTGTTCGGCGCATGTTAGGCGTCGCGACGCCAAGGGCTGGCGCATCGCGACGCTGAAAATTACCAAAATGCCCTATTCGTCCAATTTCACTGTTTTGCTCCAAATCACCTCCAGAATGTCCTGAAACTTTATTTATCTACAAAATAACACAAAACACATCAAAATATTCACAAGACTCAAGAAACTATACAAAATATTAGGTTAAATGAGTGGGAAATAGTGATATAATTACCACTCATCAGTATCGTTATCAACATTGTGTCTATTACGACGAAACCTTTTGCCAGTTGCCTTGGTTAAATCCATTTGGATAATGCTTGCTAATGCTGCATGTTTCATTTATGAAATATGGCAGTTGAAAGTCAAAATTGTTTTCCTTAAATGGAAACCTTTTGGAGGATGTTTACAACATCCTGACGGTTTTGTCGTACCAAAACAAGCAAACAAGGTTTGCAAGTTAATTCGATCTATTTATGGATTGAAGCAAGCATTATGTTCTTGGAACTGATGTTTGATGTAATCATAATGGTGTATGATTTAATTCAAAACTACAATGATTCTTGTGTATATAAGAGGGTTAGTGGGAGCGCACTGACAGTGACTGTCTTATAAAATGATGATATATCATTTCTTGGAAATGATATTCCCATAATAAAATCGGTGAAAGCTTGACTTTCATGAAAAATTCTTCGTAGAATTATTGGGAGAGACAACCTTTATTCTAGGAATAAAGATCTACTGGGATAGATCTAAAAGTTGTTAGCATTCTCCGAGAACTCGTACATTGAAATAAATGTACGTGACCTGGTGTCTCATATGCTTTGAGCATATGGAGTCACAATCAGGCCAATCCAAGTGATAGTTACTGGATTGATGTTAAGAACATCTGGAAGTATCTTAGACGAACTAAGGATGCTTTCTTAAACTATGGAGAAAAAGAACTTGAAGTCACTGGGTTCACCGTTGCAAGTTTCCTAATCGATAAAAATGACTATAAGTCATAATAAAGGTACTATATAGTTTGAATACCGGAACAGTGAGCTAGAAATCTTCCAAGCAAGATACTGTTACCTAATAAACAACAAAAGCGTAATATTACTGCAGCTGAGGCAGCAATAGAAGCCATTTGGATCTAAATAATCCTAATTGGATTAGGAGTAGTTTTGTTAGCAGCTGAGCTAGGCTACAGCACAGGCTAAAGAATTAATGGTCTCATCAATGATCCAAGTATATACTTCAACTATTCATCTGATTCGTTCGGATCATACATCGTGGTGATGTGATGATCGAATAAATGGCAGCAGATGATAATTTCACAAATCCGCTGACGAAAGCTTTTTCTCAGCAGAAGTTTGAGCGAACCGTACATAGTTCAAGTGTAGGACACTTGAGTGATTGGCTATAGGCCAAGTGGGAGATTGTTGGACAATTATGACCCATAGCATCAATATTTGTACAGAACATGGTGCTGTTGTACAAATTAACTATGTGACATAGGAAATTGCTCTTTTATCATTTGTAATTAGATTATCGGGATATATAAATGATAAAAGTCCATATGATTAGTTCCGGATTGATAAGATTTGAGACAGTATCAATCCATGAAGGTTTAATCATTAAAACATCCATAGTCGGAGTATTATCGAGATTGGACATCGATAATGCGGAATAGACTAGTATTGCACTTGTACGTGTTATGGGAGCATAACGGCATAGTTCTCATATATTTAAGTATTGGATACTTATGCAAGTGTTATAGGAGGTTGTGTTTACCGATGGTACGGAAACAGCTTCGCTCTGGATAGACCCCTCGGAATTCCATTGGTAGTATGACTATGTGTCTATGGAAGTCCGAATCAGGGTAGGTGTATTTGGTCTTAACCTGAGACTTACACCGCTAATACTTGTGACAATCAATATACTTTGGTTTTGGTCATCCAGGGCATTAACCGGTTTTGTGTACGCCTCTTCTGGGTATATTGAGAATCGTAGTGTATTGGGTGTGATGTCAAGATGGAAGTATCACTCCAGTCATAGTGGAGATGATGGTCACGTAGGATACGGAACTAGTACTCTTTAGTACTGCAGTCATCGGGATAATATGACCAGGTCATGATTATCCGATTATAGAGACTAGTTACCAGAGATCCGACATGTGCTACGTACGGGGCAGACACAATTCCAGCCCCAGGCCTAGCACGTGACATCCGATACTGGATCGCAATACGTAATACTACGTATACTACGCCTGATACAGATTATATATTCATTTAAGAATATTTCTGGAGAATTGGGTAGGCACTGTGCTTTGCTAGAAGCCAACCATGTCCTTTAAATCGGTAAAAACGTAGTACTAGGTACGTACGTGTTCGGATAGTCCGACGACCGGATTTACTGCCAACATATCCGGGGATCTCATGGGTCGCTTCACGAAGATTCACCGATGACATATGACTCGCATATAATTAATCTAGGATTAATTATAAGAGAGAGAAAATTAATCTAGGATTAATTACGGAGATATTTTATCTGGGATAAAATATTATTTAAAGAGAGAGAGAACAATTAATTTGGAATTAATCGATAAAATAATATATTCGATATATTAAACGAAATTGGATTTCGATGCGGAATTAAAATTAGATTTTAATTCGGGCGAACGAGTTAATTTAGAATTAATTCGCTAGCGACTTGAATAGTAATTTTGCTAGGCATAATTATTTAATTAAATTTGATTTAATTACGTCGCAACGGAAAATTCGTTAATTCGGAATTAGCGAACCCGAGCCCGAGAGTGTTTACGGGCCCACTCGCATTTCGAATCAAGTGCGGCCCACAAGTCACATCACGTGTCACATCATATGTCACTTTAGTGATGGATGTCAAGTCACCTTTTGGTGATTGACAACCAGTCACTATTCATGATGTTGGTAGTTGTGGGCAATTAATGCAATTTTTGCCTCCAAAATTGATTTTGCTTTTTGGAAAAGCTTTGACCAAATTTTGAAAGCAATTTTTGGTATATGTTTTTAGAAAACAATTACAACACAACTCTCTTCTCTCTCCTTCTAACACACACGGTTTTGGAACCAATTTTCTCTCCTCTCCTATTCGGCTTTTGAAGCCAATTTTCTCTCTAATTTCTTGGCTAGGCCGAGAACAAAAAGAAACTCAAGGAAGATTTGTGGCAAATTATTCCAATGCTAGCACATAAAGAGTCATCCAAAGGTGAGAGGGAAACAAACCCTTGAGCATGGAATCACACTTAAAGCTTGGAGCTTGAAGGAGGACATTCATGGAGGGGCTTGACCGAAACTTCAAGGAGCATAAAAAGGGCTTGGCCGTGAGCTTCAACGGTGAAGAAATTTTTGTGTTCGTCGCATCGCAAAGTCGATCAATGTAAGTATGATTCTGCCATACTTCTTTGTTGTATTCAAATATTATCATTGCTTGAATGATCTTGGGACTATAGTAGAAACCCAACATCAAGTAGTATAAAATATCGATCCCACGAGGACTTAATTTCTACTGTTGTTATTATTCTAATGATGAATTGATTCTCATATACATGTGAAATAAATTAGTTTCCTAACTTGGAACATGAACTTATGCAAAAGCCTTTTCTGATGCTCAGATGCAAACACCCAAAATAACTCAATTAATCATATTTCTATGTTAATCAAGTTATCTAAATTCATTAAGTTCAAGTTCCAATTATGGCTACTCCCGCCCGACAGGTATATTCCTATCCTGTAAGGAAATCTATTAAGAGTTATCTATCCTTAAGGAAGATCGTGAGCTATTGAATCTAAGGCTGAAACCTAAAATCCCTTTTCCAAGTTCATTTTAAGTTTAGCACATCAATCTTATTGATGATCAGGCAACAAGAAGCATTAAGCTTAAGATTCAATAAACAAACTAAAGTATTAAACATAATATAAAGAAAATCAATTATCAATCTTGTGAATATTGTGCTTCATCACTTCCCTAGAATAAAAATAAAATGATGGGATTATGGGATCCACCTTTAGAAATCTTACTTTATTATAATATGGAAATTATCAGTGTTACCCAATTAAGTTGAACCAACCATAAAGGCGGTGTTATTATTTATCCATAAACCAGCCATATAGGTGGTAATCATCTGTCACCTAAAGACCGACCTTATAAGTGGTGTCACATTATGTTACATAAATAAAATCAGCCATTAAGGAGGAATCAATTTTTAATCCATGTGATTAGATT
>SKCR01018946.1:0-54818 GCA_019454045.1 Zanthoxylum bungeanum
CTTATCATAAGAAACCTTAGTCGTAATTCAAAGACTTGTGTTATTTAGTAACAACGAGTGGATTCTTAGTATATCACTTAAACTAGATCATTCGTTTGATCGTTGTGCAATTTGTCTTTTGTAGACTTATTGATTGCTGTTGGTTTTTCCAGTTACACATGGCTAGCAGAAATATCACAGTACCGGTCACTCATGGAGAAAAATCGGAAAAGTTTGGTGGAGCAAACTTTAAACAATGGCAGAGCAAAATGTTATTCTAACTGACAACGCTGCAGTTGGCTAAGTACCTCAAAGATCTTCCGGGTCCTATGGAATGAGAAACGCAAACAGCCAAGCAAGTGCGAGAAGAGACATGGTCGTCAGGCGACTTCTTGTGCACGAACTATCTCTTGGGAGGACTTGACAATACCTGTACAATGTGTAACAAGGCATGATTTCTGCGAAGATTCTCTGGGAATCTCTTGAGAATAAATACAAAACTGAGGATGCCAGGCAAAAGAAATTTATCATGGGTAGGTTCCTGGACTACAAAATGGTAGATTCAAGAATGGTAATGTCTCAGTTGGGTGAACTACAATTGATCATTCATGAAATATTAGATGAAGGAATGAAACTCTGCGAGACGTTTCAAGTTGCCACAATAATTGAAAAGTTACCTCAATCATGGAAGGACTTCAGGAGCTATCTGAAACACAAAAAACAGATGAGTCTTGAAGATCTTGGAGTTCGATTGAGGATCGAAGAGGACAACAGGAAGTCCGAGAAGGCCAGCTACAAGACTATGGAGTCTAAGGCCAACATCGTTGAGGATGGAAAAGGTAGCAAAAAGAGAAAGAACAGTAGAGCTGATTCTTCCCAAGCAAATAAGAAGTTCAAGGGGAAGTGCTACAACTGTGGAAGAAGTGGTCATATGGCAAAGGACTGCAGAAACAAGAAGTCTCAGTACAAAGGCAATAAAAAGAAAAATGAGGCCCATGTCACTGAAGATGAGCAGCTAACTGATGTGATCTCAGAAATGAACCTCTCAGCAGTTGTAACAGAAGCCAACTTGGTTGGGAATCCGAGAGAATGGTGGGTAGACACTGGGGCTACTCGTCATATATGTGCTGATAGTAAGATGTTTTCCTCGTATCAGAAGGTCGATGGTGGCGATCATCTGATAATGGGAAACTCGTCTACCTCTAGAGTGGTTGGACAAGGCACAGTGGTTCTGAAGATGACATCCGGAAAGGAGCTTACATTGAAGAATGTTATGCATGTTCCCGATATTCGGAAGAACTTGGTCTCGGGCTCTCTCCTTAGCAAGAATGGCTTTAAGCTTGTATTTGTTTCTGACAAGTTTGTACTGTCTAAATATGTAGGAAAATGATACCTCACTGAGGGCATTTTCAAGTTCAATGTAATGACTGTCAATTGACACAGTGGTAATAATAAAGCTACATCTTCCGCTTATATTATTGAGTCACAAAATGTATGGCATGAGAGGTTATGACATGTTAATTATGATACGATGCGTAAATTAATTAACATAGACCTTACACCTAAATTCGCAATTGATAACCAACATAAATGTGAGGCATGTGTTGAATCAAAAATACATAAAGCATCATTTCATTCCATAGAACGAAGTTCTGAACCCTTGGAACTTGTACACTCTGATGTGTGTGACATGAATATCATGCAAACAAGAGGCGGTAAAAAATACTTTGTCACTTTTATCGATGATAGCATAAGATTTTGTTATGTGTATTTGCTGAGGAGCAAAGATGAAGCTATTGAGAGTTTTATACACTATAAGAACGAAGTTGAAAGTCAACTTGGTAAAAAGATCAAAAGAATCAGGATCGATAGAGGAGGTAAATATGTGTCATCATTTGGTGAATATTGTTCCAACCATGGAAATCAGACATGCTCTGATACCATTTTGTAGGGGTTATACGCGGCGAAAGCGTGGTTTGAGCGAAATCGTAACTTTAAAATTTTTAAACTTACCGAATAAATTATTCAATATCCCATATGAATAACTCATTCATATTTCACCTAAATATTTTATTCGATATCAAATAATGACATAATTAATTTAGAAAACACCATGAAACTTTTAAGAAAATATATTTCCGTAAAATAGAATAAATCATGTTTTCGACCGAACTGACCAATCGAAATCACACGGGGCTTCCTAGGCCAGCCCCAATAGTACTGGACAGTTCATGGGCTGCCCGAACAGTGACCAATTCATTGTTTGGGCAGCCATTATCCGGTTAGTTCAAAAGTTACACGGTAATGTCGGTTTCCACCGTTTTCGCATATTTTCACTCCGAAATAATTTCCGGTTATTATTCTAATGCCCAATACACATCCAATATATTTAACATCATAGTTTTCATCCTAAAAAATCTGATTTCTCCAGATGTGATCAGGGAGCAAAAATAATCAATTTTCATGCTTTAAATCCAATTTTCTCAACATTAATCATATTAATCTCTACACAAATTAAATCCACCACAAATGAAGAGCTCGAGAATAATTCTATGCATTATAAGCATTGTCATAACACTCTAGAATGCAAATAAATCATCATATGATAAAATTGAACTAATATTAATCAATATCACTTCACAAATACATCGAACCTCTAAATCCATCAACCAAATCAAAAAGCCCCAAATTTTAAAGTGTAAAAAATCTCTACAACTTTTGTAAGAATCTCTACAACCCAAGAATTCAACCAAGAACAAAAAAAATAATTTTCTAAATTAAAAAATAAAAGATTTCCTATAATCTTTCAAAAACTTCTTTAACTTTATTCTTGTTGGAATTTTTCTTCTCTAAAATGCTTGGAGATTTTTTTATGAAATTAGGAGGTTAGGTTTTCATTAACCAACAAAAGAAAAATTATTTCCCTTTATATACACTAAGTTGGCGTGAACAATGGTGGGCGACATAATAGTCATTTAAATTTTTATTTAATCTAATCAAATAATTAAAGCTTTAAAGTTGACAAATCCAATTTGTACAGTCCAAGCTTAAATGTCATGCCATTTGTTACAAAAATAATTAAACATATGTAATAATAATTATTACAAATGAATGTTAATTAATCTAATTAAATATAAAGCTAAAATAGACAAAATCAAATTGAATACTTCAATATTAAAGTCTAATGTCATTTGTAACCGATAATAATTAACCATATTACATAACAATTATAACATATAGATATTATTTAATTATTTAAATATTTAACATTTAGATATCTAAAAAATTAATTAATATAATCATTAATATATATGTATTTTATTTACACTAAATAACAAACTACATATATTAATGATATGTGTCAAAATCTCATTTGATAATTAATTAATATGTATCTTGACACGCTCAAAAAATGATTCTTTTACTCCTAAGTATAAGAGTGTCGAAAAAATAAATTAACCCGGTAAGACCGGTGTCGATCCACATGGAATAGATTTAGTAAAATAAAATAATAATTTGAATGAAAAATAAAAAGGTTGAATTGTTTGAAGGGATTGCAAATTTTAATTTAAACTGCAATAATAAAATAAAATGATGGGGCTAGAGGATCCACTTTTAATATTTCAAATTTAGAAATCTCACTTTTTATAATAAATAAATTGTCATTATTACCCAATTAATTTATTTCAGGAATTAATTATGCCAAAACAAATAAAACCAGCTATATAGACGGTAGTAACTTTGTCTGTAATAAGTCCAGTTAGGTACTCAACTATGCCAAATAAATAAAACCAACCATATAGGAGGTAACAAAATTTGTCAATAATTAATCAAGAATTAAATTAAATATTAATAATTAGATTATAATTTATATATTATAATATAAATGAGATTAATCTAATTTTAATATTAAAAATTTCACCATTTACCCCAGCAAAAGGAAATTAGCTATTTATAATATGAATAAAAACACATATAATTTTACTACTGAAAGAAAAAGAAATTACAAGAAAAAGCTTATAAAAATAAAACACACAAGAGTTGGATCTCTTCACAAAACCTCAGCGAGAATTCTATGGAGGAAACTCATTTCTTAAGGTGCTGAGCACCTCTATTTATAGTAGAGGGCTCAGCACCCTCCAATGCAAATTGCAAATTGCAAAAGCAATTTACAAATTACAAAATTGGTGGGAATTGACAATCCACCGAAAGGTGGATGCCAATTTTGAAAACTTGACATATGTAATACTTTGGATTCTTCGTCAATTTTGAAAACTTCAGAATTTGAAAATATTATAAACATTAAAGTTGTAGATATTTGAGTCTTCTTTCATCTGAAACTTGAATCACCTTAATCCGATATCGGAGTAAATAATTATGGCCAAAATACGAGCATTGCACAAGATTGAAATTTCCGAAGTTGTACACTGTTAGAACACCTTATAAAATTTCTGGCCTCCAAAATCCAATTGTCAAGTCATTTTTTCTAGATATGCATTCAAAGTATTATTTCACCTATATAAAAGATAAAAATCACAATAAAAATATATAAAACATAAATTTAATTAATATGCTAAATTAAGGGTATTAATGAAACTACAAGTGTAAAATGATTGATTTTTTCTTTTAGTAAATGTGTACTTTTTAGTGTTCATCACACCCCCAACCAGCTTATTACTAGTCCCTAGTAATTTAAGCGAAAAAATTTTAAAATGATAAATTCTTATCCAAATTAATAATTATTTTCTTTCTTTCTAAATGATCAAATAAATAAATTCTCCTGTAATTTTTACCCTTCTACCATACACTAATAAGAGAAAGTATCTTTTAATTCATTGTGCCCACAATAATCACAGGTCTTGCTGAAAAATAGTAATATTTTTATCCTAGAGTTATATCAGAATTCACACATTTTTGGTAATGAAAATTTATTTATAAATACAAAAATAGTTTTTTTTTTATAAAAAAATAATGATGCATCTTCTATCATCGTAGCGAGCTTTGGGCCAGTGACTCCCAAACCAGTTGGTTTTAGGGCACTAGGTGTTAAGAGACTTAATTGCTCGGATCTCATATATTAAAAAGAAAAAGTGTCTGATTTTCTTAAGTTTCCCCTTTAACCTATGTAACGAGCTTTGGGTCAGTGACTCCCAGACCAGTTGGCCTTAGGGCACTAAGTGTCAAAACACCCATACAAACTTAATTGCTCGAGTTAGAGAAGCTACGAAATCGAACTTATTCACACATTTTTTTTTATTTTTTTATTTTTATTTTTATTAACTCAAGCTCTACCGTTTTACGCGAACAATCACTGCTTACTAAGGCAAGATGTTCGGTTACTAAATAAGAGCATGTTAGAATTTTTTTTTTTAATAAAAATACTAATTCCACTGCCTTTAGGTGCTGCCTCCAACAAATTAGAGAACTGAATATTACAAAATTTTCACTTACAACCCATGTTTATATGTTACCGTATATGCTGATAATACCTGTCAGATGAGCATATAAAGATCAAATTCAATCAATATTATGGAGAATTCACAAATTTAAATGATTCAAAAAGAAAGGAACAAAAATAACTTGTTAAGAATTATTTTGAGATGCGTCTCAGGAGCGAAAACTCCTTACATAGCCAATTCTGAACAACAATTTCACCTGATTAGTAAAAAATTTGATGTTAGTTTGTGTGTAGCAGTTTTTTTTGAAAAACACAAGAAAATCAACACAAAATACTTTTTTTTACACACAAAATAACAACAAAGCAAAAACAACATAAAAGAAAATATTTTTTTTGAGAAACACAACAACGAAACATAAAAATAAAAACTATCTAGTCAACTATCCCCTCCCCCAACCAATTTGAGACATTGTCCCCAATGTCCGAAAAAGAAGAAGTATAGTTTAGAAGACATTACCTGTTTAGTGTGGAATTGACAATTGAATCTACGACTATTTAAAAGAAAAAAAATTACAGATTAAGATTCAAGTCCACTCTACGCTTCTTGCCACGATCGGTACCAGACCAGTTCAACTTCGAAAGAATGGGGCCAATTTTTGGTTCATAAGCTAAGAGTTGGTCAATTAAATCATCTGTTTTTCTTGCAGATAGGAACATATCTTTTACCGGTTTTGAAACAAGCCCGTTTCTTTTGGCATCCTCAAGAAATACAAAAAGAAAATCGAAAAATTCATCAACATTAAATAGTCCAATGGGTTTTTGGTGAATGTTCAAGTTCGTCCATGATGCAGCTGTGAATATTTCTTCCAACGTGCCAAGCCCACCTGGTAAAGCAATAAAAGCGTCAGCATGATTGATCATTTCAGTAAGTCTTTCAGACATACCTGAGACAATGCATTCTTCTCCATTTGATTTTCCGATGAGGTTTCCTGTTTTGGAATGATCCCCAAAACTTGACTGCCACATTCTTGCACAGCCTTTGAAACACATTCCATCAGTCCAATATTGCCACCACCATATACTAATTGCATGTTTCTTTCCGCCATAACTCTACCCAAATCTTTTGCAGCCTCAACAAATTCTGGTTTAGTTCCAGAGCTAGTTCCACAAAACACACAAATATTAACGACTCGTCTTCTTGAAGTTGTTTCCATTTTTGTTCTCTCTCTTATTTGGATTGATTGAAGAGAGAAATGACGAACTATATTTATGGATCCTTAAAAAGGGTGAGTAATAAAAGCACTAGTACCTGTAAAATGACAATTGTCAGATGAACAATAAAATAGATCGTGAAAGTCAAAAAGTTTAGATACTTTCGGCAAAAGTAAAGCAAATCAAAACAGTAAATTAAGCAAATCAAAACAGTAATTTAAAGTAAAGGAAATCAAAGCAATAAAAAAAAATATGTACTGGTAGTTGTGATTGTAGCTCACATCTTCCTCTGGTTTTACGTACAGTAACAGCTTGAACGCCCTCTATAGGTTGAGGATAGGCTTCCCATCCAATTTTCTTAAAAATTAGCAAACATGGTCTTTTAAAGTCAGATTCCCGAGACTTTATTGTTGTCTTTAATTTTGAAATTGTGTATGCAATTTGTGAATTACTCTATGAACATGTCCACTAGGATGCGTCTCAAGAGTCAGTGATATATCATCTAAAGACTCATTACTCAAGCCATCTCTAATGAATTGAATTCTATCTTTGCGATTATCAGACACCATTCCTAAAGAACGAAAACGAGTGTTGCACGTCCAACATGCACATTTATAACAAACACCTAACTGTTTAGCTCTTTGTTTTTTAGCATATGTGTTTTTCCCTAAACCAGGCATGTAAGAAATGAAAGAGTCAGATGACTCACCTGCCAAGCGCACCTTTGCTTCAATTACCCAATGGATATCACTATGAATAACATGGATCATCAGAAGTCTCATTCTTTCGTTGCGTGCTTTGTAAATTTTCATCAGAGCATTTTAGGGGAGAGAAGGAAAATGATTATGGAGTTTTGCAAGAGTTTCTTCCATGCATTGATTGTAGGGTAACAGTAATTTTAGGAAACTGAAAGAACCGACTTGGAGTCATGGAATACCGTTATCCGCTGTTTAACCAGGGTGCAAAAAAATGAAAAAATAAAAGAATGATGCAAAACTCAAGAAAAATTGAAGTTAGACAAATACAAAAGAAAAGAAAAGAAAATACATCAATCATAGTACATTGGGTTTGAAAGGAAAATAGATTCTTGAAAATTTGAACACTCCAAAAATGGTTTCAGACGCTGTCTATTCACTTTAAATACATCACCATCCCTAAGATTCTCAATGTCAATAGCACCATATGGATAAACGTCTTCACAATAAATGAGCCATTCCATTTGGATTTCAATTTTCCAGGAAATGAATGAAGACGAGAATTATAAAGCAAAATATTTTGACCAATTTCAAAAGTTTTTCGTGAAATTCGACTGTCATGAAAGACATTAGTTTTAGCTTTAAGAATTTTCGCATTCTCATATGAATCATTCCTTAACTCTTCAAGTTTATTTAATTGTAGTTTACGTTCATGAGTGGCATTTTCAAGGTTTGAATTGAATGCTTTAATAGCTCAATATGCCTTATGCTCAAGTTCTACAGGCATATGACATGGTTTTCCATAAACTAGACGATATGGAGACATTTCCAAAGATGTTTTGAAAGCTGTTCAGTATGCCCAAAGTGCATCAGTCAGTCGAATAGATCAATCGTTGCGATTTGGATTGACCGTTTTTTCCAAAATTTGTTTGATTTCCTATTTGCTAGTTCAAATTGACCATTTGCCTGAGGGTGATAGAAGGTAGAAACTTTATTTGTAACTCCATATTTTTCATTAAGGACTCAAAAGACCTGTTACAAAAATGTTTACCTCCATCACTAATAATGGCCCGAGGGATTCCAAATCGACTTAAAATATTTTCTTTTAAAAATTTAATCACAATTTTGTGATCATTATATCGATAAGGAATCGCCTTAACCCATTTTGAGACATAATTAACTACAACTAAAATATATAAAAATCCAAATGATGGCGGAAATGGACTCATGAAATCTATTCCCCAACAATCAAAGATTTTAATGACAATAATGGGATTTAAATGCATTATGTTTCTTTTTGAAATGGATCCCAACTTTTGACAATTCTCACAATTTCTGCAAAAAGCATGAGTATCTTTAAAAATGGTGGGCCAATAAAATTCACATTGCAAGATTTTTGCAGCGGTTTTCTTAGATGAGAAGTGACATCAACATGCCTCTGAATGATAAAAATGAATAACACCACTTATCTCATTATCTGGTATGCATCGTCAGAAAATTTGATCAGATATGGATCGTCCCAGTAGAATTTTTTGACTTCGGTCAAAAATTTATTCTTGTATTGATGGCTCCAATCTGGAGGTATTTTTCCTGTTGCAAGAAAATTGACAATATTAGCATACCAAGGCATTGTATTTACAGAAAGTAAAAATTCATCAGGAAAAGAGTCATTGATAGGAGTTGTATCAATTGATGACTCATTTGTGAGTCTTGATAAATGATCTGCAACCATATTATCTGCTCCTTTCTTATCCTTGATTGTGAGATTGAATTCTTGAAGCAACAAAATCCACCGAAGTAATCTTGGCTTTGCAACCTGTTTAGACATCAAATATCTAACAGTAACATGATCAGAATAAACAACGGTTGAAGAACCAATTAAATATGATCGAAATTTATCCAATGCAAATATTACAACAAGTAGTTCTTTTTCTGTGGTAATGTGATTCATTTGTGCACTATTTAAAGTTCTACTTGCGTAATATATTACATGCGGCTTACCTTCATTTCTCTGTCCTAGCACTGCACCAACTGCATAATCCCTGACATCAAAGGCAAAGACCAATAAGAGGATTGCATGATAGGAGCATAAGTTAAAAGATTGATAATCTTTTCGAATGATTTTTGACATTCTTCTGTCCATTCAAATGTTGCATCTTTTAATAGGAGGTTACACAAGGGTCTGAATATGGTACTAAAGTTTTTAATGAACCTCCTATAAAATCCTGCATGTCCTAAGAAAAAACGGATTTCCCTGACTGTTTTTGGTGATGGCAATTTATAGATTACCTTTATTTTTTCATTGTCAACCTCAATACCTTTAGATGACACAATGTGTCCCAAAACAATTCCCGAATTAGTCATGAAATGGTATTTTTTCCATTTTAATACAAGTATTTTTTCTTCACATCTTTTCAAAATATTTTCCAAATTATTCAGGCAATAATCAAATGAATTGTAACAACTGGTAGTTTCTACTACTGTTAACTGTAATACTATTACATCACAGGACGAGTGTACGCAAAATAAAATTATGTCTGAGCATATATACATTCTATACATTCATGGAACGACCTTATGGATAACGGTAAAATTCTTCGAAATTTCGATGCGAAACTTTACGATGTTCCACTCCAAATAGCCCATGGTAATTGGGCTGTAACTTTCTCATACGAACTCTGATTTTAATGGATTTTATATCACCAAAAAGCTAAGACTGAGATATAAAATTTCCGCGTTGAATATTTTTCCAAAATCGGACCAGAAATAGGCCAAAAATGCAAGTCAAAAATTCAGATGAATAATGATTTCGTACCCAAATGGAAAAATCTCAAACTTTCTCCATTATTCTACACTTTTCTACATTATTATTAATACCATTTAAGTCCTACTATATAAAGAGGGATACGATTCAATATTTTAAGAATTGGAACAAAAGAAAGAAGGGTGAGACGTGAGGGAGAGAAGAAGAAGAAGAAAGAAAAGAAGAAAGAGAAGAAAGAAAGAAGAAGAAGAAGGAAAAAATGAAGATGAAGAAGTGAAAATCAATCATTAATCAATCTAAGAAGAATACAAGCTACCGTGGGGGCTTGAGTAATGAAGAAGAGTCAAAAGATAGATGGTAAAAGACTTGACCCATAAACTTAATTTTTAGATTTAGAAGTATGATGATAAAATATGGGAGTTGGGATGATTATTATGTGTAGGTGATTGAGATGTGATGATGATTGAGATGATAATTATGTGATTAATCATATGGATTGAAAATGATTAAGCTTTGAGTTTAATCATATGGAGTATATGGAATAGATTGAAAGTTAGTTGTTGATGAAATGATAAAGTTGGTTTATGTGGAATTGGGTGTAATATGGTGTTTTGAGTATTGATTGTAGTATAGGAATGTTAGGGTTTTGCATTGTGTGAATGGGAATTGAAGAAGAAAGGGGCAGAATCCTAGAAACTGCCTCGTGTCGCGACGCGTAAGGGATGTGTGTCGCGACGCGCAAGAAGAAAATGGATGCACATTTCTGGACGTTGCACGTAGCGACGAGTAAGGGACTGCGTCGCGACGCGGGGCACATAATTTTCCAGAATCAGTTTGTAACCACCTCAGTTCCACCTTAGCGTGTTAGAGACCACTCTTAAGGTCTCGTAGCAGTTCGTATGCACACATTACATCTTAGTACAAATATGATATACCAAGTTACGATATCATGTGCTTGAATTTAGTAGTTTAACCTAGTTCCAAAACTTATGTCATAGTTTTTAGTCTAATGAAGTTATCATCTATAGACCATTGCAGGAGTTACAATCTCCTTTGACGAAGCGGTATAGCTCTAGCCAGATTCCGAACACAGTGAGTGGACATTTTCTTTAAAAGTTGATTTCTTTTACTATATTATTATTTCCAATCAGAATTATTTTTCACTTTTAGGGCGATAGATAGTTTCATTATCAATTATATTTTACTTAGCATGTTTTAAGAAAAGAAATGTTTTTAAGGCAGACGATTTCGAAACATGAGTTTTATGTTTTTCAGGGCATGAGGAAAAAACCCACCCCAGTATGTAACTTGATGCAGCTTGGAATTGACGGACAGAGAACATGTGCACATGTAAAGGACTGGGGGGACGGCGATACGTAATGCCCCCATATCCTAGTTCAGGGCTAGGGGGAAGGCTATACGTAACGCCCATAGACCCTAGTTTCAAAGCTTTGAGGGTAACATAGATCTGCACCCCCAGTTCTAGTTTTGTGGCTTGGGGGACAGCGATACATAACGCCTTAAGACCACCAGTTTTAGGGATAGTAATGGCATGCTTTGAGGGACGACGATACGTAACGCCCCAAAGTCATAGATTTGCACTGCTGGCTCCAATTAGGCGTATAGTGGGACGGCGATATGTAACGCCCTCATACATCAAGTTTTTAGATACAGATCAGTACTCAGACATCAGATTTTCAGAAAAGAGTTTCAGATATCAGAGTTTCAGGAAACAGTTTTCAGAGACCAGATTTTAGAAAGCGGTTTTCAGAAAGCAGTTTCCAGAAAGGTTAAGTTTTATAAAAGAGATTTCAAGTAAAGTTTTCAGAAAGAGAATTTTCATATAAGTCATTTCTTTGAAGCTTTGATTTTAGAACCGAATGATTTCATATCAGTATTTCAGTTTTTCGTCCACTCACTTAGATCGTATGACGATCTAACCCCCACTCCCAGTTTCCTTATTTTGCAGGTTTCTCGGAGGACGAGCACGAGAGGACGGATACTGTTGCAGTCACTAGGGATAGAGTCCATCGGAACAAGTTAAATTGAGTGTGAGTCAGTCAAAGTCAACTAAAAGTTTTGTATTAGTCTTTGACTTGTAGACAGTCATTATAAAAGTGTATTATTGAGTTTTTCAGTTCAGATGTTGAGTTGTATGTAATAATTTTGAAGTTGGGCTATGGTCCCACACATAGCATAATCAATTAAAGAAAAGAATATAAGTATTTTTCTATGGTTAGAAAGTCAGAGGCTTATGGGGTTAGTACGGTCTATCCCATGCCGGTAACATCTCCCAGATCGGGGATATTACATGAATTCCCAAAAACAGTTATATCATCAATAAAAGCTCTAAACAGTGTTCAACCATGTCACTAAATATACTTAACATGCATCGTTGAAATGTTGCTGGTGTATTACAAAGTCTAAAAGGCATTTTCCTAAATGCAAATGTTCCAAAGGGACATGTGAATATAGTCTTTTCTTGATCTTCTAAAGCAATGTGAATTTGATAATAACCTGAGTAACCATCAAGAAAACAATAGTAGGGATGTCATGCTACTCTTTTTAAAATTTGGTCAAGAAAATGTAAAGGAAAATGATCTTTTCTAGTGACATAATTTAGTTTTCTATAGTCAATGCACATATGCCAACTAGATGAGATTCGAGTTGGAATTAATTCTCATTTATCATTTCTCACAACAGTTATTCCACCAGACTTTTTAGGTACAACTTGTGTAGGACTTACCGACTTACTATTGGAGATAGGGTAGATAATGCCTACATCAAGAAGTTTAAGGAATTCTGTTTGTACCACTTCTTTCATGTAAGGGTTCAATCTTCTTTTGGGTTGACGATATGTCCTAGCATTATCTTCTATATGTATTCTGTGTGTTCAGATCAATGGATTAATGCCTTTTATGTCTTTTAAAGTCCATCCAATTTCCAGTTTATGTTCTTTCAACACATTTAACAACTTATCTTCTTGATTACTTGTGAGGGAAGCATAAATTACCACAGGGTAAGTTTGTTCGTCTCCAAGAAATGCATACTTCAATCCTTCTGGCAAAGTCTTTAACTCCAATTTGGGTGCTTCCTCATGTTTTTCTTCTTCCAGCACTCCTAGTTCCTCAAAATTTTGTTTTTCTCCATCGTCTTCCAGTACCTGTGTAGAAACAAGTGAAAACTCATTAGGAATATCTGAATTTAATTGCAAACTTGATTCAAGAAAATTAACAGTATAAATTTTCTTGGGATCAGATAAACTCCCCTGAATATGTTCCTCTAAAATTGGTTCAATTAGTTATATGCCCTCGTTTTCACTGTCCTCATCATATGGTTGTTTACACATATTAAAAACACTAAACTCCAACGTCATATTGCCAAAAGACAAATTCATGATTCCATTCTTGTAATTAATTAAAGCATTAGTTGTTGCTAAAAATGGATGACCAAGTATTACAGGAATAGGCTTATAACTGTCTGTTACATGTTGTATTTTTAAGACAATAAAATCCACAAGGTATATGAATTTATCGACTTGTAATAACACGTCTTCCACAACTCTTTTCGGTACCTTGACTGATCAATCGGTAAGTAAAAGAGTAGTTGAGGTTGGTTTTAACTCACCAATATTAAGTTGTTGGTAAATCGAAAATGGAAGCAAATTGACACTGGCTCCAAGATCAAACAAAAAATGTTCAGTTTTTTGATTTCCAATAATACAAGA
The DNA here is from genome assembly GCA_019454045.1 of Zanthoxylum bungeanum. Lineage (NCBI taxonomy): Eukaryota > Viridiplantae > Streptophyta > Magnoliopsida > Sapindales > Rutaceae > Zanthoxylum > Zanthoxylum bungeanum. Next base: position 13,776 of record SKCR01018946.1, read on the forward strand.
AATAGTTGGACAGCCAGGGTCTTTGTATTTTAATGCATTATTGGTTGAGAGAATGAAACTTACATGTTCAGCTAGAAAAGCTTTCTTTCTCACCTGATGTTTTCTTTTAACGGTGCATAAGTCTTTCAAAATTTGGCATAAGATGGTATCTGTTGGATGACATCTAACAAAGGAATATTGACCTTTACTTATTTGAATATTTTATATATCTATGTGGAATGGTTCAATTTCTTTGTTTTTAATGCCTGTGGAAATAAAGGTGCATGAGAAAATTTGTTATCATCAACGAATGGTAATGGTTCATCAACCCCTTCCTTACCCTCTGAATTTAGTCTGCAACCATAAGGTCAGATTAGTTTTGATCCTAATTATGACATTAGATGGTCTATGTCATTTAAGTCAGAAAAGATGCAGTGGGAGTGTCACCGTTGATTCTACTAAACCAGTGGAATCAGTTGCAACTCATGAAGTATTGACTTATGAAGTTGCATAATGACCCTATAGATTAGAAGTTTTGATATTAGTATTGTGTTTGCGGTTGTCTACATAGTATTTTGGATTTGATCTCTAAATACATAGACAACTTTATTAACTATAACACAATATTGATATCACATCTGAGTCATATTGGTGTAGAACTTGGGTTCTACAAAATATGAATGATGATGATTAAGGGAAACAATTGGGTTTGTTCGACAGACTCAATTTGTTAAAGTGGGCTTACTTGTTGTTGCCTACCTCTTGAGTGCTAGGTGAGCTCTTTGTTGGACAATTATGACCCATAGCATCACTATTAGTACAGATCATGGTGTTGTTGTACAAATTAACTATGTGACAAAGGAAATTGCTCTTTTATCATTTGTAATTAGATTACCAAGATATAAATGATAAAAGGTCCTTATGATTAGTTCCGGATTGAGATGATATGAGACAATATCAATCCACGAAGGTTTAATCATTAAATATCCCTAGTCGTAGTATTATCGAGATTGGACATCGATAATGCAGAATAGACTAGTATACACTTGTGCGCGTTGTGGGAGCATAACACATAGTTCTCATATATTTGGGTATTGGATACTCATGCAAGTGTAATAGGAGGTTGTGTTTACCGATGGTACAGAAACAGCTTCGCTCTGGATAGACCCCTCAGAATTCCATTGGTAGTATGACTATGTGTCTATGGAAGTCCGAATCAGGGTAGGTGTATTTGGTTTTAACCTGAGACTTGCACCGCTAATACTTACGACAATCAATATACTTTGGTTTTGGTCGTCCAAGGCTTTAATAGGTTCTGTGTATGTCTCTTCTGGGTATATTGATAATCGTAGTGTATTGGGTGTGATGTCAAGACGGAAGTATCACTCCAGTCATAGTGGAGATGATGATCACGTAGGATACGAAACTGGTGCTCTCTTATGCTGCAGCTATCGGGATAATATGACTAGGTCATGATTATCCGATTATAGAGACTAGTTACCAGAGATCCGATATGTGCTTCGTACGGGGCAGACACAATTCCAGTCTCAGGCCTAACACGTGACATCCGATGCTGGATCGCAATACGCAATACTACGTATACTACACCTGATAAAGATTACATATTCCTTTAAGAATATTTCTGGAGAATTGGGTAGGCACGGTGCTTTGCTAGAAGCCAACCATGTCTTGTAAATCAGTAAAAGCGTAGTACTAGGTACATACGTGTTCGGATAGTCCGACGACCGAATTTACTGCCAACATATATGGGGATCTCATGGGTCGCTTCCCGAAGATTCACCGATGACATATGACTCGCACATTATTAATCTGGAATTAATTACGGAGATATTTTATCTGGGATAAAATATTATTTAATGAGAGAGAACGATTAATTTAGAATAATCGATAAAATAATATATTCGATATATTATACGAAATTGGATTTCGACGCGGAATTAAAATTAGATTTTAATTCAGGAAAACGAGTTAATTTAGAATTAATTCGCAAGCGAAATGAATAGTTATTTTGCTAGGCATAATTATTTAATTAAATTTGATTTAATTACATCGCAACGGAAAATTTGTTAATTCGGAATTAGCGAACCCGAGTCCGGGAGTGTTTGCGGGCCCACTCGCATTTCAAATTTAAGTGCGGCCCACAACTCACTTCAAGCGTCAAATCACTAGTCAATCAAGTGATGGAAGTCCCATCACTTTGAGTGAAGTGATGCTTGTCATCATTGATTGATGTGAATAGTGATGTGAGTTGTTGTAGGCATTTATTGCCATTTTGGCTCCAAAATATTGTTTGACTTTTTGAAAGCCATATACATAATTTTGGAAAACAATTTAGAATTAGTTTTTTGGAAAAACCAAATAGACAAACCAAATCACCACTTCTCTCTTCTCTCAACACATATTCGGCCAAGGGCCAAATATTTTCTCTCCCAATTTTCTTCTAAAAACCGAGAGCAACAAGAAGAATTAGGAAGATTTGTGGCAAATATTTCCAATGCTAGCACATAAAAAGTCATCCAAAGGTGATAGGGAAACAAACCATTGAGCATGGAATCTCAAACAAAGCTTGGAACTTGAAGAACACAAAGAGGACAACCATAGAGGTCATGGCCGAATTCTTCAAGGTATGAGCAAAAATTGGTGCTTTGCCGTGAGCACCTTGGAGGAAAAGCTTGAAGAATTTTTGTTGTTCCTCGCATCGCAAAAGCCGATCTTTGTAAGTATGATTCCGCCATACTTCTTTGTTGTATTCGCATGTTTAAATTCTTAAATCGATTTTGGGACTATAGTAGAAACCCAACACTCTTGAGGGCCATGTTTTGGGTTTTCTAGGTCAAACCAAGAACAAATTAAGCAAGAAACATGTGAATACAACAAAGTAAGAATACGGAAAATACTCACTTTGATCGGATTTTGGATGCGTTGAACACAAAAATTTTCCTCCTTGAGTTTCGGCCAAGCCTTTTGTTGTGCTCCTTGTGTTGATCTTCAAGCTCCAAGCTTTGAGTGTTGATTCCAAGCTCAAGTATTGGTTTCCCTATCACCTTTGAATGACTCATTGTATGTGCTAGCATTCATGGTTTTTTAATGAAAAATCAAAGAGAATGAACCCTAGGTTCACGCCCAACTTGAGAGAAAAAGAGGCCATGCATTCGGCCAAGGAGAGAAAAAGTGAGAGTTGTATATGTGTTTCTAAAAAATTAATTCCCTTATACCAAAAAGTCTCTCAAACTTTTGTATTTCTTTTCCAAAAAGGCTAAAACAATTTGGAAGGAAAATGGCATTAATTGCCCTCAACTACTCCCATCACCAAAAAGTGACTTGCATCACATCACTCAAAGTTGATGTGACTTCCATCACAAAAGGTGACTTGCGATGTGACTTGTGGGCCCCACTTAATTCAAAATCCGAGTGGGCCCGCAAACACTCCCGGGCTCGGGTTCGCTAATTCCAAATTAACGAATTTTCCGTTACGACGTAATTAAATCAAATTTAATTAAATAATTATGCCTAGAAAAATTATTATTCACGTCCCTAGCGAATTAATTCTAAATTAACTCGTTCTCCCGAATTAAAATCTAATTTTAATTCCGTGTCGAAATCTAATTTCGTTTAATATATCGAATATATTATTTTATCGATTGATTCCAAATTAATCGTTCTCTCTCTTCAAATAGTATTTTATCCCAGATAAAATTCTCCGTAATTAATCCTAGATTAATTTTCTCTCTCTTATAATTAATCACAGATTATAATGTTCGAGTCATACGTCATCGGTGAATCTTCGGGAAGCGACCCATGAGATCCCTATATATGTTGGTAGTAAATCTGGTCGTCGGACTATCCGAATACGTACGTACCTAGTACTACATTTTTACCGATTTACAAGACATGGTTGGCTTCTAGCAAAGTACCGTCCCTACCTAATTCTCCAGAAATATTCTTAAAGGAATATATAATCTGTATCAGGCGTAGTATATGTAGTATTGCGTATTGCGATCCAGTATCGGATGTCACATGCAAGGCCTGGGGCTGGAATTGTGTCAGCCACGTACGAAGCATATATCGGATCTCTGGTAACTAGTCTCTATAATCGAATAATCATGACCTAGTCATATTATCCCGATGACTGCAATACTAAAGAGTACTAGTTCCGTATCCTGCGTGATCATCATCTCCATATGACTGGAGTGATACTTCCATCTTGACATCACACCCAATACACTACGATTCTCAATAAACCCAGAAGAGGCGTACACAGAACATGTTAAAGCCCTGGACGACCAAAACTAAAGTATATTGATTGTCGCAAGTATTAGCGATGTAAGTCTCAAGTTAAGACCAAATACACCTACCCTGATTCTGACTCCCATAGACATATAGTCATACTACCAATGAGATTCCGAGGGGTCTATCCAGAGCGAAGCTGTTTCCGTACCATCGGTAAACACAACCTCATATCACACTTGCATAAGTATCCAATAATTAAATATATGAGAACTATGCCGTTATACTCCCACAATGCGCACACGTGCAATACTAGTCTATTCCGCATTATCGATGTCCAATCTCGATAATACTACGACTAGGGATGCTTTAATGATTAAACCTTAATGGATTAATACTGTCTTATATCTTATTAATCCGGAACTAATCATATGGACTTTTATCATTTATATATCCCGGTAATCCAATTACAAATGATAAAAGAGCAATTTCCTTTGTCACATAGTTAATTTGTACAACAACACAATGTTCTGTACAAATAGTGATGCTATGGGTCATAATTGTCCAACACCATGAGTATGTGATATACATTGAGATGTGTATATGATACCGTGAATTGGAACTAGAGTAAGTGGGAGAAATTGTTAGGGTTGATGCTCAGAGTACCAATCCGGATCGTATTTATGTCTGATACATAAATACGAACAATGTCTTTTTCCATAATATTACTTATTTAATGGTAGCACCTCTTGTCTTTTATACACATATTCGATCTAATTGCGATTAGATATCTAATTATGCTTAGATTGAAACTAAATCTGATTTAGTGATACATGTATATTAGACAAAGACCCTAGGATTTACAATGTAGTGTGCAGTTACAACGTAGTTTGTAATTGACATTGAGAAGCGCACTATAAGATGTATATCCTTAAATAAAGTTTCTGGTCAAGATTTACTAACACGGGTCGGTTAGTGAAATCCGCTGAGACCAATACATGTCGTATATCGTGACTTGGTCCGATGGTTTATCCCAATGAACCATGAGTCTGGGAGACTCATATAGACATGTAGGTGTTTAATTGATAAATACTGAACGACTCACTGAAGATTTCCTAATAGATGGTACACCAACATCAATAGGAATCTTCTCGAGTTGAGTGAGCATAGTGGTCCTTCGACTTGAGATAGCACAGTGGGATATATGAGTTATCCTCCACACTTTGATGGCAGTCACATCACAGATCTATTCATGATTAGACATCTGCCTGTTCATTGGGTGTGGACTGATGCTCATGATATCCAGTACGTATCAAGAGAGGATCTGCCAGTCCTGTGTACAAGGCATATGCATCCTACACGTGTTTGTGATCTAGTAAATCCATGGCCGTGGTATAACTTTGGAAATCAATTCCGAGTGTTATTTAGAGATCGTAAATTGAAAGTCGACTATATTATACCGAACAGATTTGACATTTTTATTGATATCTCAGGTATAATATGAATAGCCTGTAACAGAGGGATTATACATATGCAATGACCTCGACTTGCATAGTTTAGCGAGATTATCCTTGGTCGTCATAATTCATGAGTGGGTGAATTATGGACACGAAATTGGATTTTGTGACGGATAAACCTAAACTTAGAGAGTCTCACAATATGAAGTGTACTCGTTGAGCACTTGGGCAACACGATATGAATAATACAGATTATTCATAATACTTCTTCGGATTAAATGGGTTAATTCGAATTGTATAATCGGTTAAACGATAACACATGCATTAGGAGTTTTTGGTCATTTAATAATTATTGTGTATTTGTATTTGATACATAATTTGATTAGATACACATTAATTAATTGTCAAATGAGATTTTGACACATGTCATGAATATATGTATTTGTTATTTAATGTAAATAAAAATACATATATAATAATAATTATATTAATTAATTATTTAGATATTTAAATGTTAAATATTTAAATGATTAAATAATATCTATATTTCATAAATGTTATGAAATATAGCTAATTATTATTTGAACACATGGCATGATTTAAATTAAACTTAATGTGTATGAATTTGATTTGTTAACATAAAGCTTACTTTAATTTAATTGGATTAATTTTCTAAATGACAATATTACCCCTTGAAAGTCGGTTTCTTGTATTTAAAAGAGGGAAAATTTTCTTCTTGACTTAACCTATCCACCATGGCTGAATACGTCTCCTTAAAAGCTCCCAAGTTTGTTTTGATGAAACAAGAAGGAAAAGGAAGGATATCAAAGAAAAAACTTTAGGAAATTATGGAATTAAAGATAATCATATATATCTCTAAGCTTGAAAGTATGTTTCTTGATGATCTAGTATGATTCTAGGGTTTCATTTTCCTTAAGAATTTAGGGCTTTTGGTTTTGGTGGATAGAATTGGAAGTGTTGATGCATGTGTGAAGTGATTTGGGTGATATTATTGTAATATTTATCCAATTTGATCATTTGATGATATGTTGTCATTCTAGAATGTTATGACCACTCTTGTAGTGCCTAAAATTGTTCTTGGGTGGTTCATGTGTGGTGACTTTGAATTGGTGTTGAGATTAATTTGATTAATGTTCAAAAAGTTGGATTTAAAGCATGAAAATTGATTATTTTTGTTACAAAATCAGATCTGGAAAAGCTGAAAATTTTGTGATGAAAATGATGTCTTTTTAATGTATTGGATGTGTTTTGGGAGTTGGAATAATTGCCGAAAATTGTTTCGGATTCGAAATAAGCGAAAATGGTGAAAAACGGCGTTAGCGGGTTACTTTTGAGCCAACCGGGTGACGGCTGTCGAAATAGTGAATTTATCATTGTTCGGGCAGCCCATGAACTGGCCTAACACTATTTAGGTTGACCTGGGCAGTCCCCATAAGTGTTGGGTGGTCGGTTCGGTCAAAAACGTGTTTTACGTCATTTTGCGGAAAAATATTTTTCATAAAAGTTTCACGAAGTTTCTACCTTATTTATGTCGTTATTTGATATCGAATAAATATGTTTAGGTGAAATATGAATAAATAATTCATATTAGATATTGAATAATTTGTTCGGTAATTTAAAAAATTTTAAAATTACGATTTCGCCCGAACAGCGCTTCCGCCGCGCCCTTCGCCCAAAACCCCAACAAAAGCTCCTCCAGCAGCAGCATCAATTATAGTTTTCATCAGTCCAGAAAGTCCATTATAGAAGGTTTGGACTTGTAGCCACTTTGATATTTCATGGTGAGGACATTTTCTGAGCAACATCTTGTATCTTTCCCAAGCTTCGCAGAGGGATTCTGAGTCATGTTGTACAAAGGATGTAATGTCATTCCTCAGCTTTGCAGTTCTAGCTGGGGGAAAGTACTTTGCAAGGAATTTGGTGGCTATAGTGTTCCAAGTTGTGATGGAACTTGCTGGTAGTGAATGTAACCAAGCCTTAGCTCTGCCTTTCAAGGAATATGGGAACACACGTAGTCTTATTGCTTCTTCTGCCACTCGGTTGTAATTGAATGTGCCGCAAACTTCCAGGAAGTTGCTAATGTGGCATTAAGATCTTCAGTTGCATTCCCCCTAAACTGAACTGACTGTTGTACCATCTGAATGCATGTTTTGATGTCACACGTATTTGCTGGTAAAGGATGAAGTACAATGCATGAAATGAAGCCGTCAACCACCAGAATAGTTCTGTCTCGAGTCGGAATTGGTGGTACAACCTCTAAAGGTTCAGGTTCCATGTTGATCAGTACTTCTTGGCCTTCTCGCCTTTCCCTTTTCAACTATCTGATGGTTCTTTCAATTTATGGGTCAAGCAGACGGATTTCAAAACTATTGGTTCTTCTCATGTAGTGTCTTAGAACCAGAAACACAAGAAAACATAAATAATAAGTAAAAAGAAATTAGACACAAGTAAAAGTATCTAACCCCAAAATTAATAGTGAAAGATAAATAAGTCCCCGGTAACGGCGCCAAAAACTTAATCGGTGAAATCACTCACGTAACGCAAACGCACGTATCGCTCAAGTAGTATAAAATATATCAATCCCACGATGACCTAATACCTAAGCTATTAATTTATGAAGCCAAATGTTTACGAGTATCTAATAGATTGGTTGTTTGATTGGATGGTGATTGAAAACTAAAACAAGTAAATAAAACAGTGCAAAATTAAATGAAAGGAAAATTCAGTATTATTAAACTATCTAGGATTGTGATTTCTTCTAATATCTTTTAAAGATGAAGTGGTTATCTCACGTTTATGTAATATATCGATTTATTAACCTGGAACACGAATTTATGCAAAAGCCTCTTCCGATGGTCAGATGCAAATACCCACTATAACCCAATTAATCATATTCCTATGTTAATCAAGTTACTTGAATTCATTAAGATTAAGTTCCAATTATGGCTACCCCCGCCCGACAAGTATATTCTTATCCTGTAAGGAAATCTATTAAGAGTTATCTATCCTTAAGGGAGATCGTGAGCTATTGAGTCTAAGGCTGAAACCTAAAATCTATTTTCCAAGTTCTTTATAAGTTTACCAAATCAATCTCATTAATGGCCAGTTAACAAGAAGCATAAAGTTTAAGACTCAATAAATAAACATTTATATTACCCAGAACGTAAAATAACTCCTTATAAACCGTTGATATTGGAATTCATCACAACCCCATATAACAGGTTTAGTTACGACACATACCTAGGACTAGTAAAAGCTTAAATAAAGTAAATGACATAAAGAAAAGTTTGGAAATTAAAAAGGTAAATAAACAATAAAAGAAAATGCTGGGGTTAGAGGATCCACTTTTATTACTTTTATTTTAGATATCTCCCTTATTATAATATATAAACCTTGCATGACATTATCAATCGACCATAAAGGCGGTATCCTGATTAAGTCAAATTTATGATTAATTCCAACCGACCATAAATGTGGTATCCAATTTAGTCAGGTTAAAATCAATTTAATTAAGTACTTTGCAAGTAATTTGGTGGCTAGAGTGTTCCAAGTTGTGATGGAACCTGCTGGTAGTGAATGTAGCCAAGCCTTATCTCTGTCTTTCAAGGAATATGGGAACACACGCAGTCTCATTGCTTCTTCTGCCGCTCGATTATAATTGAATGTGTCGTAAATTTCCAGAAATTGCTGATGTGGGCATTAGGATCTTCAGTTGCATTCCTCCCAAACTGAATTGAGTTATGTATCATCTGAATGCATATTTTGATGTCACACGCATTTGCTGGTATGTGAAGAAGTACAATGCATGAAATGAAGCCGTCAACCACCAGAATAGTTCTGTCTCGAATGTGAATTGGTGGTGCAACCTCAAAAGGTTCAGGTTCCATGTTGATCAGTGCTTCTTGGCCTTCTCGACTTTCCCTTCTCAATTGTCTGATGGTTTTTCAATTTCTGGGCCAAGCGGACGAATTTCAAAGCTTCTGGTTCTTCTCATGTAGTGTTTGAGAACCTGAAACACAAGAAAAACAGAAATAATAAGTAAAAAGAAATTAGACAAAAGTAAAAGTATTTAACCCCAAAATTAATAGTAAAAGATAAATAAATGCCCGGCAACGGCGCCAAAAACTTAATCGGTGAAATCACTCACGTAACGCAAGCACACGTATCGCTCAAGTAGTATAAAATATATCGATCCCATGAGGACTTAATACCTAAGCTATTAATTTATGAAGGCAAATGATTACGAGTATCTAATAGATTGGTTGTTTGATTGGATGGTGATTAAAACTAAAACAAATAAATAAAATAGTGCGAAAGTAAATAAAAAGAAAATTCAATATTATTAAACTATCCAGGGTTGTGAATTCTTCCAATATCTTTTAAAGATGAAGTGGATATCTCACGTTTATGCAATATATCAGTTTATTAACCTGGAACACGGATTTATGCAAAAGCCTCTTCCGATGGTCAGATGCAAATACCCAGTATAACCTAATTAATCATATTCCTATGTTAATCAAGTTACATGAATTCATTAAGATTAAGTTCCAATTATGGCTACCCCCGCCTGACATGTATATTCCTATAATGTAAGGAAATCTATTAAGGGTTTTCTATCCTTAAGGGAGATCGTGAGCTATTGAGTCTAAGGCTGAAACCTAAAATCTCTTTTCCAAGTTCATTTTAAGTTTACCAAATCAATCTTATTAATGGCCAGTTAACAAGAAGCATTAAGCTTAAGACTCAATAAATAAACATTTATTTTACCCCGAACGTAAAATAACTCCTTATAAACCGTTGATATTGGAATTCATCACAACCTCAGATAACAGGTTTAGTTACGACACATACCTAGGACTAGTAAAAGCTTAAATAAAGTAAATGACATAAAGAAAAGCTTGGAAATTAAAAAGGTAAATAAACAATAAAAAAAATGCTGGGGGTTAGAGGATCCACTTTTATTACTTTTATTTTAGATATCTCCCTTATTATAATATATAAACCTTGCATGACATTACCAACCGACCATAAAGGCGGTATCCAATTTAGTCAGGTTAAAATCAATTAATTAAGTCAAATCGACCATAAAGGCGGTATCCTATTAAGTCAGGTTTTAAAATAGTTTATATATTATAATTAAAGGAGATTAATCTAAATATTAGTAATAAAAGCTTTACCCTTCACCCCAGCAGAGGGGAGTTACCTCCTCATACTGAAAAATAAAATAAAGACAGAAAAGTAAAGTAAAGAAAGAACTATTGCGTAAAATAAAAATTAATTATAGAAAACTGTAAATAAACAAGCAAGATACAATCTTCTTAGTATTCTTAAGGAATTCCCCAGAAGAATGTATGAATTTTCCTTCTGATTTTAGCTTCAATTTCTAGGCAAAATTCTGCCTCGCCCGTCGCGACGCAAACACTTGCCCGTCACGACGCACCGTTGATTCAACAAGATCTTGACGAGTGGATGTCGGCAAAATAATTGGCTTGATGTCGCGACACGTTAAGTTGTCCGTGTCGCGATGCTGATGTAAGCAATGACATGTATTTTCGACAGCATGAGATGATGACACGTGGCTGGTGCACGTTAGCATGATTGCGGTGATGCTGACACGTGCCAGGCCCATTTTAGCGGTCGCGACGCAGAAGTGTTGCGCGTCGCGACACAAAATTCTAATTTTACTCTTTTTCATACGATTTTCACCTTTTAAGCTCTTATTTGATTCCAGAGAGTCCTGTTATTTTATTTATCTATAAAATAACACAATACATATCAAAATATTCACAAAACATAAGAAACTATACAAAATATTAAGTAAAATGGACGATAAATATTGAAATATTTACCGTTGATCACACCCCCAAACCTAATATTTTGATATTCCTCAAGCAAAACAACAAAATAAAATGCAATAAACAATTTTAAAATAAAATTAAACTAAGCCACTTTCGTAGGGATCACGGTTGCATTTAGCGTATGCAATAAGCCTTTAAACCCCTAGGTGTCCCTAGTGGACGAGTTGTAGTTTCATGAGGGCTTACAATGACAATACCCATAAACGTCAAATGCACACAAAAACAAAAAAAACAAAACAAAAGAAAAGAAAAGAGAATAAACAAGTTAGTGACTAATCAAATGAAACTTCTTATCCAAGTTAATAGTTGTTTTCTTTCTTTCTAAATTACCAAATAAGTAAATTCTCCTATTTTTTTTACCATTCTCCATATACACAACCAACAAGGTATTAATCAACTCATTGTGCCCAAAATATTTATAAGTGTAGTTGAAAAGAGAGTAATATTTTTGTCCTAAGGTTATATCATAATTCACACCTTTTTTAGCAATGAAACTTTTTTTTTCTAAGTGAATGTCGGCAGCTCAATAATGCTTCGGCGTCGTGACGCGTTGAACTGTAAACGCGTTCTGATGAGATCTTGACACGTGTCCGTGAAATCACCGCGCGTCTCGTGTTGGACAATTATGACCCATAACATTACTATTTGTAAATGACATGGTGTTCTTGTACAAATTAACTATGTGACAAATGAAATTGCTCCTTTATCATTATGTTATTGGATTACTTGGATATATAAATGATAAAAGTCCATATGATTAGACCAGATTAATAAGATATGAGACAGTATTAATCCACGAAAGGTTTAATCATTAAATATCCCTAGTCATAGTATTATCGAGACTGTACATCGATAATGCGGAATAGACTAGTATTACACTTGTGCGCGTTATGGAAGCTTAACATCATAGTTCTCATATATTTAAGTAATGGATACTTACTCAACTGTGATAGGTGGTTCTGTTAGCCGTTGGACCGGGAACAACTTTTCTTTGGATAGACCCATCAGAATCCCATTGGTAGTATGACTATGTGTCTATGGGAATCCGAATCAGGGTAGGTGTATGTGGTCTTAACTTGAGACTTGCATCGCTAATACTTACGACAATCAGTATACTTTGGTTTTGGTCGTCCGGAGGTTTAACAGGTTATATGTACGCCTCTTGTGGGGTTTACTGAGAATCATAGTATATTGGGTGTGATGTCAAGATGTGAGTATCACGTAGGAAAAAGAACTGGTACTCTTAAATGCTACAGCTATCGGGATAGTATGACTAGGTCATGATTATCCGATTACAGAGACTAGTTGCTGATGATCCGATATATGCTTCGTACGGGGCAGACACAATTCCATCCCTAGGCCTAGCATGTGACATCTGATACTGGATCGTAATACGCAATACTTGTATACTACGCCGGATAAAGATTTGTATTCCATGTTGAATATTTTCGGAGAATTGAGTAGGCACGGTGCTTTGCTAGAAGCCAACAATGTCTTGTAAATCGGTGAGAACGTGGTACGGGGTACACACGTGTTCGGATGGTCCGACAGCCGTATTTACTGCCAACATATCCAGGAATCTCTTGGGTCACTTCCTAAAGATTCACCGATGACATTTGACTCGAACAGAATTAATATGAGATTAATTATGAGAGAGAAAATTAATCTGGGATTAATTACGGTAATAATTAATTTGGGATTAATTATCAAAGGGAAAATTAATCTGGGATTAATTGCGTTTAGAATTAATCTGGGATTAATTAGTGTAGAAGAGAGAATGATATTAATTTGGAATTAATCGGGAAAATAAATTTAATAGTTAAATTGGATTTTTCTATTTAATTTATTTAATTGGGCTAAAATAATATATCGGATATATTAATTGAAATTGGATTTTAACACAGAATTAAAATTGGATTTTAATTCAAGCGAACAAATTAACTTGGAATTAACTCGTAAGCGATTTCGTAATAATTTTGCGAGACATTATTATTTAATTAATTGGATTTAATTACGTCGCGACGGAAATTCAGTTAGTCGGATTAAATGAACTGGGCCCAATGTGTGTTGTGTAAGCCAACTAGATTTGGAATTAAATGGGTGGGACCCATGACTTACATCAATAGTCACTATTGGTGATGGAAGTAGTTGGTAATTTAAAAGGCAACTTTAACACACAATAAACACATGTTTTTGGAAACAAGTAAACACAACTTTTGGAAGGTTGGGAACTATTCATATTCCTCTTTTATTACACAAAACCGTGAGCCTCTCTTACCCATGGAAATTTTTGTTGCAAAAATTTCAAGCAAGCTAGCACTTGGGAGTCTCTTGAAGGTGATAGGGAAACTCACCCATGAGTTTGGAACAACAACGAAAGCTTGTATCTTCTACATCCATGGAGTTTTTAGAAAATTTCAAAGCTGATCAATGTGAGTATTCCACAACTCCCTTTGATTTATTTACACACAAATCATCTTAGAGATCTTTGGCATGTCTAAGACACTAACAATGGTATCAGAGCCATCATAAGCTTGATTTGAATTCTAGGGTTCGTGACTTTAATTTGGGATTTTTTGCTTGGAGCTTGATTTACCTAAATTGTTGTGTAGTTGTGTTTGGATGATGATGAATTGGATTTGTGCATCTTAGGATTTGAGAAAAATTGATTGGATCAAAAATCCCCAATCTTTTGACATGGCCGAATGTACCCTAGTATGTGCTCATGGTGATTTTTTGAAAATTAGCAATTGGATGTGTTGTTGGCATGAAATGTATGTTAAATGTTTGATTTAATTAGATTGAAATCAAATTGCATGATAATTTATTTTCCATTGTCGTGAGCCTAAGCATGTTATAGAATTGATTTTGCTTCAATTTGTGTTGGACATGAATTGGAATTAATGAGCATGATTAATTGGATTAATTAGTATTTTGGAAACATTAGATTAGTTGATTAATTATGTTAATTACACTTGAATTGGATTAATATGTAATTTGGAATAATGTATTAATTTAATTTGTTATATTTGGGCTAATGGGCTTGGTTGGGCCAAGTTTGGTTTTGGACAATTGGATTGGATCCAATTGGGCCTAAAACCATTTCCATAAAGTCCAAATATGACTTTTGGGCCTTTTAAAATTTAAATGGACCTAATGGGCCAAAATTGATTTTTGGGCAAAAGGGTGATTCCTAATTGGGCCTTGGCTTTTGGGTTGGATCCATAATGGCCAAAACCCACGCCTAAAGAATTAATTGAAAGCCCATTGGACTTTAATTGAATAGTATTGGATACTAATTGGGCCTTTGAGACCCATGAAGATTGGATTTGGAATCCAAGTCTATAAGGCACATAAATAAATGTAATTATTTAATTTGGAATTAAATTCGAATTAGTATTGAATAAAAATTAAATTGAATTTAAAATTGTAGTTCGATATAATTCAAGAATACGTACTTTCAGTATTTATTCTTAAACGAATTGGACTCGCGCAAATCAAATCGTTGTATGAACATTGGATGGTCATTAATTCAAAGATTAATTAATTGGATTAGATTGATTGAATAACATGCTTTGTGTGAATACTTGGATGTATTTGTATGAATAATGTATATCAGATGGATATTAGAAGGGTGGAGGCAATTTTGGAAATTGTTGTAATAAATTTGGAATTTATTAAATTGGACCAGCATGTCCAGCCTATTATCTCTTTACACTTTGTATTTCTCTTTTCCACCAATTCCCCTCAATGTAAATGAGGTTTCTTTAATGTATTATGTAACTGGGTAGAAGTATGTATAATGCTAGCGGGAGAGAGGAAAGTGAGAGATTTGTTCTAGGAACAAATTGTTATATATCCATCTGCATATCATTATTAATTTTATTCGCGCCTTATTATGCTTTTAGAATGCATGTTTAAGGGTGTATGCTGAGACCTAATCAAAGATAATAAATTGGTTGCCAATTTACGTGAAAAACCCTCACTTTAATATTAAACGATTTCCTTCCATTGAGTGGTTCTCTCTCAATATCCAAGATTGGCATTGGTTTGTTGGCCAAAGTCAAGATCATTGTCCATCGCGGATGTGTTTGAACCACGAAAGTTTGTTATATATCGCATGTCTTGGGCAGTTGTGATTTGTTGGCCAAAGTCAAGGTCACTTCTGTACATCGACATGGATTACGAAGCTTTCCCACTGTCAATGGGTCACGCTTAACTGGAATCATTAAGCTTGTTGAACCAAAGCCAAAGCTTAGTTGATTCAGAGGAAAATGTTAGGAAATATATATTGGATATATATCTAAGACTTGGAGGTCCATCTACCAGATCTAGGAATTGGATGAGATCCAATTGATCTTAGAGATCTACGTAGTTAAGTTTCATACAGTTTGTTGGCCAAAGTCAAGGTTATGTGTTATTTAACGGGATCCTAGCCTATTAGGAAACTGGGTTTCCCGAGTACTCCACAGAGGGTTAGAGGCTCGCCGAAAAATAGTGTGAGGCTAGTATTAAATTTGCAATTTCGTTTAATACTTGCTTACACGCGCTCTTTTAATTATTTATCGTTGTTATAACTACATATTAGTTGGACTAATATCTTTTATTGCTTTCTATGAACAGTTGGACTGTACTTAAAATACTACTCCACTTGTAGTTGGTTATATAGTTGGACTATAGTAACTATTACATTTTTATTGTACCCGAAATCGTTGATTGGATAGTTGGACTATGGCAATCCAGATGGCTGGAAAGATTAGCGTTAGGGACATCATCATGGGCGAAAATGTCTTTAACGACGTAAATTTTCCAGATTGGGAAATGAATCTCAGGATAATCCTGGGAGCTGGGAAGTTTCTCTATTGATAGAGAAACCTCTCGGGCCTTGAGCGCGAACTTGAGCAAATAGTAGAGCATGAGCTTAGGAAGACTCATCGTGATGATAACTTTAGTGCTTAATTTCGTCGTCAGAACTAAGGATTAGATCTTTATACCATGATGTTGAAATCAAAGGATCTTCATAGATCTAACCTTAGATCTTAGAAGTATGAATTGCAAAAGAAACTCTATCGCTCCTGTATGTCAGAGGGTACATCTGTCAAGCACTAGGTGTCACAGATGATTGCTAACATCGAAATCTAGGTTAGCTGGACATACCTACCTACGAGGCCGAGACTTCCATAGATTTGATCTTACAATCTCTGTCCGAATGCTGGGGCGGGTTCATCACGAACCAAGAGAAACTCTTGGAGAGTTAATGGCTATGCTCAATGAGGTAGAGCCGGAGCTTCCAAAATGGCAAGAAGCGCAAGGCGCATCTTACTTCGACATCCCAGAAGGCCAAGGCTTGGCCGAAGGCTTCTGGAGGTATGAAGAAAAAAGACAAAGGTAAAATCATCATAGTCTTCTGGGAAGACAAATGACATATCCCAAGATGTCTGCCTAAACTGTGGCAAACAGGGTCACTAGAAGCGTGACTTTCGTATGGACAAGGCAGACATGAAGGAAGTGAAGGTAGACAAGGCTCCGACTTCAGGTATGTTTGTTATTGTAATAAATGTGTCCACTACTGGTTTTAAAAATTGATTTTTGATACTGGATGTGGTACATACATATGTACTGATGTGCGGGATCTAGTGATTAGCAGGAGACTGGCTTCAGATGAGATCAACATGCGAGTCAGAAATGGGACGAAGTCGCTGTTTTGGCTGTGGGAACCTAAGTTTTGGAACTGCCCTTTGGGCATGTACTTAATTAGGAAACTGTTATAATATACCTAGTTTGACTAGAAACATTATCTCTATATCTAGTTTAACCCGTTGCGGGTATACCTTTATGTTCCAGAACACTGTGTGTTCTGTTTATAAAGATGATATTGATATATACACATTAGATGTGAATAACAGTACTTATATTTCGAATATAAATGAATCTCAATCATATAACATGACAAACAAAAGGCTCAAACTGAGTAAATCAGATGAGATTTATTAGTGGCATTGTTGTCTGGGACACATTAACAAGACTCGTATATCCACACTTTCGAAGAGTGAATACTTGGACGGATTTGATCCTAATTCATATGATGTCTGCAAATCTTGTTTATTAGGCAAAATGCTTAAAACGCCTTTTAGCAGTAAAGGTGTACGTGCCACCGAGCTGTTAGCCCTCATTCATGGTGATGTAGTGGACCCATATCTAGCCAGGCTAGAGGTGGATATGAATACTTCGTAACCTTTACGGATGTTTCATCGCGTTATGGTTATGTGTATCTTATGAAACACAAATCGAAAACTCTTAAAATTCAAAGAGTTTCGATGCGAAGTAGAAAAATAGACCGGTAAAAGTATTAAAACATTACGGTCGTACCGTGGTGAAGATACTTGAGCAATGAGTTTTTCGATTACTTGAAAGAGTATGGTATTCTATCACAGTGGACTCCTCCCGGAAAACACCTCAATTGAGTGGCGTGTCCGAACGGAGAAATCAAACTTTGTTGGATATGGTAAGGTCAATGATGAGTCGCACTGAGCTCCCAATTTCCTTCACGGGATACGCATTGAACTGTACAATACTTATTTTGAATAAGGTTCCGTCAAAGTCTGTTGGATAGACTCCATAGGGAATATGGACAGGAAAGGATCCGGGTTTCTCATTCCTGAAGATTTGGGGATGCTGGGCATGTTAAACATTTGGATGGTACCAAACTAGAACCCAAATTGGATAAGTACTTATTTGTAATTGGTTATCCTAGGGAAACCAGTAAATATTACTTACACAACCCAGAAGAGAACAAAAATATTTGTTGCTCTCCATGCGGTTTTTCTTAGAGGAATTCCTAAATGCAATGATAAATGGGAGGAAAGCAAAACTCGATGAAAATCGGAGTGATACTGTTCCTGGCACCGATCCCATCACGGAACATGAAACGTTCATCAGGGATGAGACTGTTCCATAATCTTCTAATACATATGAACCGCGTAGGTCGGAGAGAGTAAAAAATAAAAAACCTTAGAGGTCTAGGTTTCTGATCTCACCTCATGTAGATATTATTCTTATTGAGGAATACAAACCGGCTACGTATGAGGAAGCGATACAAGGCATCGACTCCACTTTATGGCAAGATGCCATGAAGTCCAAAATGGATTCCATGTATACCAACCATGTTTGGACACTGGTTGATGTAGCAGAAGGCATTGTGCCTATTGGTAGCAAAGGGGTCTTCATGGTGAAGACAGACATGGATGGCAACATATAAACGTACAAAGCTAGGCTTGTAGCGAAAAGGTATCGTCATCAATATGGTGTCGATTACGATGAAACCTTTTACCCGTTGACATGATTAAATCCATTCGGATAATGCTTGCTATTGCTGCATATTTCGATTATGAAATATGACAGATAGACGTCAAAACCGTTTTCCTTAACGAAAACCTTTTGGAGGATGTATACAACAGCCTGACGGTTTTGTCGTGCCAAAACATGCAAACAAGGTTTGCAAGTTAAATCGATCCATTCATGGATTGAAGCAAACATGCGGTCTTGGAACCAACATTTTGATGAGATCATAATGGTATATGGTTTCATTCAAAACGATGATGATTCTTGTGTATATAAGAAGGTTAGTGGGAGCGCACTGACATTGATTGTCCTATACGTTGATGATGTATTGCTTCTTAGCAATGACATTCCCATACTAAAATCGATGAAAGCTTGGCTTTCATTAAAATTCTCCAGGAAATTCTTGGGAGAGGCAACCTTTATTCTAGGAATAAGGATCTACTGGGATAGATCTAAAAGTTATTGGCACTCTCCGAGAACTCGTACAATGACAAACATGTACGCGACCTGGTGTCTCATATGCTTTGAGCATCTGCGGTCACTATCAGGCCAATCCAGGTGATGGTCACTGGATTGATGTTAAGAACATCCTTTAGTATCTTAGAGGAACTAAGGATTCCTTCTTAATTTATGGAGATGGAGAACTTGAGGTGACTGGGTTCACGGATGTAAGTTTCCAAACCGATAAAGATGACTATAAGTCGCAATAAGGGTACATATTTAGTTTGAATAACGGAACAGTGAGCTGGAAATCTTCCAAGAAGATATTGTTGCCGATTCAACAAAAGCGGATTATATTGCTGCGGCTGAGGCAGCAGAAGAAGCATTTTGGATCTATAAATTCCTAATTGGATTAGGAGTAGTTCTGTTAGCAGTTGAGCTAGGCTACAACACAGGCTAAGGAACCGAGGTCTCATCAATGATCCAAGTATGTACTTCAACTGTTTCATCTGATTCGTGAGATCATACATCGTGGCAATGTGATGATCGAATAAATCGCATCAGATGATAACCATGCAAATCCGCTGACGAAAGCTATATCTCAGCAAACGTTTGAGCGACCCATACATAGTTCAAGTGTTGGACACTTGAGTGATTGGCTATAGGCCAAGTGGGAGATTGTTGGACAATTATGACCCATAGCATCACTATTTGTAAAAGATATGGTGTTCTTGTATAAATTAACTATGTGACAAAAGAAATTGCTCTTTTATCATTATGTAATTGGATTACTTGGATATATAAATGATAAAAGTCCATATGATTAGTACTTGATTAATAAGAAATGAGACAATATTAATCCACGAAAGGTTTAATCATTAAATATCCCTAATCGTAGTATTATCGAGACTGGACATCGATAATGCGAAATAGACTAGTATTACACTTGTGCGCATTATGGAAGCTTAACGACATAGTTCTCATATATTTAAGTATTGGATACTTATGCAAGTGTGACAGGAGATTCTGTTAGCCGTTGGACTGGGAACAGCTTCGCTCTGGATAGACCCCTCAGAATCGCATTGGTATTATGTCTATGTGTCTATGGGAATCCGAATCAGGGTAAGTGTATGTGGTCTTAACCTGAGACTTGCATCGCTAATACTTACGACAATCAGTATACTTTGGTTTTGGTTGTCCAGAGCTTTAACAGGTTCTATGTACGCCTATTCTAGGTTTACTGAGAATCGTAGTGTATTGGGTGTGATGTCAATATGGAAGTACCACTTCAGTCATATGGAGATGATGATCACGCAAGATACAGAACTGGTACTCTTAAATGTTGTAGCTATCGGGATAATATGACTAGGTCATGATTATCCGATTACATAGACTAGTTGCTGATGATCCTATATATGCTTCGTATGAGGCAGGCACAATTCCAGCCCTAGGCCTAGCATGTGACATCCGATACTGGATCGTAATACACAATAATTTGTATACTACGCCTGATAAAGATTATATATTCCATGTTGAATATTTCTGGAGAATTGGGTAGGCACGGTGCTTTGCTAGAAGCCAACCATGTCTTGGAATTCGATGAGAACGTGGTACGGGGTACGCACGTGTTTAGATGGTCCGACAATAGTATTTACTGCCAAGATATGAATTTCTTGGGTCGCTTCCCAAAAAAATCACTGATGACATTTGACTCGAACAGAATTAATCTGAGATTAATTATGATAGAGAAAATTAATCTGGGATAACTACGGCAATAATTAATCTGGGATTAATTATCAAAGGGAAAATTAATCTGGGATTAATTGTGTTTAGAATTAATTTGGGATTAATTGCGTTTAGAATTAATCTGGGATTAATTCGTGTAGAAGAGAGAACGCGATTAATTTAGAATTAATCGGGAAAATAAAATTAATAGTTAAATTGGATTTTTCTATTTAATTTATTTAATTGTGCTAAAATAATATATCCGATATATTAATTGAAATTAGATTTCAACACGGAATTAAAATTGGATTTTAATTCAAGCGAACGAATTAATTGGGAATTAACTCGTAAGCGACTTTCGTAATAATTTTGCGAGACATTATTATTTAATTAAATTAGATTTAATTACGTCGCGATGGAAATTCATTTAGTCGGATTAAACGAACCGGGCCCAAAGTGTGTTGTGTAAGCCAACTAGATTTGGAATTAAATAGGTGGGACCCTGTTGGACAATTATGACCCATAGCTTCACTATTTATAAAAGACATTGTGGTTTTTGTATAAAATAACTATGTGACAAAGGAAATTACTATTTTATCATTTTGTAATTAGATTACTTGAATATATAAATGATAAAAGTCATTATGATTAGTTCCGGATTAATAAGATATGAGACAGTATCAATCCACGTAAGGTTTAATCATTAAATATCCCTAGTCGTAATATTATCGAGACTAGACATCGATAATGCGGGATAGAATAGTATTGCACTTGTGCGCGTTATGAAAGCTTAACGGTATAGTTCTCATATATTTATGTATTGGATACTTATGCAAGTGTGATATGAGGTTGTGTTTGCCGATGGTACGGAAACAGCTTCGCTTTGGATAGACCCCTCAGAATCACATTGGTTGTATGACTATGTGTCTATGGGAATCCGAATCAGGGTAGGTGTATGTGGTCTTAACCTGAGACTTGCATCACTAATACTTGCCACAATCAGTACGCTTTAGTTTTGGTCGTCCGGGACTTTAACATGTTTTGTGTACGCTTCTTCTGGTGTACTGAGAATCGTAGTGTATTGGGTGTGATGTCAAGATGAAAGTATCACTTCAGTCATATGGAAATGATGATCACGCAGGGATTACAGAATTGGTACTCTAATATGTTGCAACATCGGGATAATATGACAAGGTCATGATTATCCGATTAAAGAGACTAGTTGCTAGTGATCCAATATATGCTTCGTACGTGGCAGACACAATTCAAGCCTCAGGCCTAGCAAGTGACATCCGATACTGGATCGTAATACGCAATACTTAGTACACTACGCCTGTTATAGATTATGTATTCATTAAAATATTTCTGGAGAATTGGGTAGGCACGGTGCTTTGCTAGAAGCCAACCATGTTTTTGTAAATCGGTAAGGTCGCTTCCCAAAGATTCACCGATAGTGTTTGACTCGAACAAAATTAATCTGAGATTAATTATGAGAAAGAGAAAATTAATCAAGGATTAATTACGGCAAGAATTTATCTGAGATAAAATTTGAATAGAAGAGAGAGAACGATTTATTTGGGATTAATCGATAAATAATATATTCAATATATTAATGAAATTAGATTTCAAAGCGGAATTAAAATTGGATTTTAATTCGGGCGAACGAATTAATTTAGAATTAAATCGTAAGCGACTTTAATAATAATTTTACAAGGCGTAATTATTTAATTAAATTGGATTTAATTATGTCGCAATGAAAAATTCGTTAATTCAGAATTAAACGAACCTGAGCCCGAAATGTGTTAAGCGGGCCCACTCGAATTTTGAATTTTAAAGTTGGGCCCACCAACTTACATCATTAGTCAACTTTAGTCACCTTTTTGGTGATAGAAGTTGGTGATGATTTGTTGGTAACTTGGAAGACACATTAGCTTGATTTTTGAAAGACACATACCAAATTTGATTTTGGTAAAAAGGATATTGACTTTTAGAAATAACATACACAACACAAAAATTTCTCTCTCTCCCTTTCAAGGTGTTAGGGAAACTAATCCCTTGAGTTTGGAACACATTTTGGAAGCTTGGAGCTTAACATTCATACAAAAGTTTTGAATTACATCCATCAAGCCAATCAATGTAAGTTTAATTCCGCATTCTTATTTTGATTATTCACACACCATTTCATGTTAGAAGATCATTGGCATGTTCTAGGAACCCAACAATGGTATCAGAGCCTTTTCTAAGCATGAAATGAGTTTATGGTTTATATACTTTAATTTGGGGTTTTTATATTTTGAGCATGATTTCTTCAAATTAATTGTTTGGATGATGATGAATTAGATTTATGCATATTAAAATTTGAGAAAAATTGATTGGATAAATTTTCCCTAATTTCCCATGCTTGACCGAAACATGAACCCTAGAATGTATCATGGTGATTTTTGATTTTAGACCATTGGATGTGTTTGAAAACATGAAATAAATTGATTATTGATTTAATTGGATTGAAATCAAATTGATTGAAATTTTATGCATATTGCCGTGACTATAGAAGCTTGTTATAGATTGGTTTTGCTTCAATTGTGTTGGACATAAATTGAATATGTTAAAGCATGATTAATTAGTTTAAATGATGTTTTGGAAATATTGGTTTAACCAATTAATTATGATTATTACACTTTAATCAAATTAATGTGAAATTTGGAATTTTGTATTAATTAAAATTAGTCTTTAATTTTGAATTGGACTAATATTGTTGTATTTGGGCTTAATGGGCTTGGTTGGGCCAAGCTTGGTTTATGACAATTGGATTGGATCCAAATTGGGCCTAAAACCATTCCATAAAGTCCAAATAGAATAATTGGGCCTTTAAATAATTTAATTGGGCCTAATGGGCCTAAATTGACTTTTGGCTAAAAGGGTGATTCCTTATTGGGCTTTGGTTGCCAAAGCCCATGCCTTAAGAATTAATTAAAAGCCCATTGGACTTTAATTAAATTGACATTGGATGTTAATTGGGCCTTTGAAACTCATTAAGATTAGATTTAAAATCTAAGTCTAAAAGGCACACAAATAAGTGTAATTATTTAATTTGGAATTAAATTAGAATTAGTATTGAATATAAATTAAATTGGATTTAAAATTGTAGTTCGATATAATTCAAGAATACGTACTTTGAGTGTTTATTCTTAAACGAGTTGGACTCGAGCAAATCAAATCGTTGTTTGAACATTGGATGGTCATTAATTCAAAGATTAATTAATTGGATTAGATTGATTGAAGAACATGCTTTGTGTGAATACATGGAACTAATGTATGAATAATGTATATCAGATGGATATTAGAAGGGTGAGGGAAATTTTGGAAATTGTTGTAATAAATTTAGAATTTATTAAATTGAACCTGCGTGTCCAGCCTTATATCTCTTGACTCTTTGTACTTCTATTCTCACCAATTCCCCTCAATGTAAATGAGGTTTTGTATTATGTAATTGGGTAGAAGTTAGAATAGTCCAAGTCGGGGAGAGGAAATGGAGAGATTTGTTCTAGGAACAATTTGTTAAATATCCATCCGCATATCATTATTATTTATTTCGCGCCTTATTATGCTTTTAGAATGCATGCTTAAGGGTGTATGATGAGACCTAATCAAAGATAATAAATTGGATGCCAATTTACGCGAAAAACCTTCAATCAATATTAAGCGTTTTCCTTCCATTGAGTGGTTCTCTCTCAAGATCCAAGATTGGCATTGGTTTGTTGGCCAAAGTCAAGATCAATGTCCATCGCGGATGTGTTTGAACCACAGAAGCTTTGTTCCATATCGCATGTCTTGGGCAAGTTGTGACTTTTTGGCCAAAGTCAAGGTCACTTCTTGTTCATCGACATGGATTACGAAGCTTTCCCATTATCAATGGGTCCCGCTTAACTGGAATCATTAAGCTTGTTGAGCCAAAGCCAAGGCTTAGTTGATTCAGAGGAAAAGGTTAGGAAATATATTGGATATATTGACATATATATTGTATATATGCTTCGGACTTGGAGGTCCACCTACCGGATCTAGGAATTGGATGAGATCCAATTGATCTTAGAGATCTACCTAGTTAAGTATCATACAGCTTGTTGGCCAAAGTCAAGCTTGTGTGTTATTTAACGGGATCCTAGCCCACTAGGAAACTAGGTTTCCCGAGTACTCAATAGAGGGTTAGAGGCTCGCCGAAAAATAGTGGGAGGCCAGTATTGAATTTGCAATTTCGTTCAAATACTTGCCAAATACGCACTTTCAAATTATTTTCATCATTTTATACATTTATATTAGTTCGACTAATATTTTATTATTTTTCTTGTAACAGTTGGACTGTACCCAAAATCATTAATTGAATAGTTAGACTATTGCAATTAAGATGGCTGGAAAGGTCAATGTTAGGGACATTATCATGGGCGGAAATTTCTTTAATGGTGCGAACTTTCCTGACTGGGATATGAACCTCAGGATTATCCTGGGGGCTTAGAGATTGCTCTATACGATAGAGAGACCTCTTGGGCCTAAGCCCGAAATGAGCAGCCGCTTGAGCTTGAGCTTTGGAAGACTCACAGTGATGACAACTCAACTGCTCAATCTGTCATGCTTCCTGCAATGACCCCACAATTTCGTCGTTAAAACAAGGGATTGGATCCATACGAAATGATGTTGAAATTGAGGGACCTTCACCGATCTAACCTTAGATCGCAGATGTACGAATTGCAGAAGAAGCCCTTTCGCTCTCGCATGTCAGAGGGTACATCTATTGAGCACCATGTATCGCAGATGATTGCTGACATCGAACAGTTGGGATAGCTAGGCATAGTCTTCGAGGCTGAGACTTCAATAGATTTGATCGTACAGTCTCTTCCTGACAGTTGGAGTGGGTTCATCATGAACTATAATATGATGAACCAAGAAAATACTCTTGGAGAGTTGATGGCAATGATGAAATAGGCAGAAAAAGAGCTTTTGAAGGGCAAAAAGCGTGAGGCGCACTTCGCTTCGACATCTCAGAATGCTAAGGCTTGGCCGAAGGCTTCTGGAGGTGTGAAGAAGAAGAAAAAGAGAAAGGGCAAGGCCAAATCATCAAAGTCTTCTGGGAAGACAAATGACAAATCCCAAGATGTCTGTAGTGTAGCAAACGAGGTCACTGGAAGCGTGACAGCCGTGAGTACAAGGCGCACATGAAGGAAGTGAAGGTGGGCAAGGCTCCGGCTTCAGGTATGTTTGTTATTGAATTAAACATGTCTACTTCTAGTTTTAAAAATTGGATTTTTGATTCTGGTTGTGGTACTTATATTTGTACTGATGTGCAGGATCTGCAGATTAGCAGGAGACTAGCTTCTGGAGAGATCGACCTCCGAGTTGGAAATGGGACTAGAGTCGCTGTTTTGGCTGTTGGGACCTACATTTTGGAACTGCCCACGGGGCATGTACTAAATTTATCAAACTGCTATTATATACCTAGTTTGACTAGAAACATTATATATGTATATTGTTTAACCTAATGTGGGTATACTTTTGTATTTAGAAACACCATATGTTTTGTTTATAAAAATGATTTTGAGATATACAGTGCTGATGTTAATAATGGTCTTTATATTTTGAATATAAATAAATCTCAAACATATAACATGACAAATAATAGGCTTAAATTAAGTAACAAAGATGAAATTTATATGTGGCATTGTCGTTTGGGACACATAACAAGACTCGTATATCCACACTTTCGAAAAGTGGATACCTAGACGGATTTGATCCAAACTCATATGACGTCTGCGAATCTTGTTTATTAGGAAAAATGCCTAAAACACCTTTTAGTGGTAAAGGTGCACGTGCCACCGAACTGTTAGCCCTCGTTCATAGTGACGTATGCGGGCTCATGTCTAGTCAGGCTAGAGGTGGATATGAATACTTCGTAACCTTTACGGATGATGCATCGCGTTATGGTTATGTGTATCTTATGAGACACAAGTCAGAAACTTTTGAGAAATTCAAATAGTTTCGACACGAAGTGGAAAAATAGACCGGTAAAAGTATTAAAATATTATGATCGGATCGTGGTGGAGAATACTTAAGCAATGAGTTTCTCGATTACTTGAAAGAGTACGGTATTCTTTCACATTAGACTCCTCCCAGAACACCTCAATTGAACGGTGTGTCCGAACGGAGAGACCAAACTTTGTTGGACATGGTAAGGTCTATGATGAGTCGCACTGAGCTACCAATTTCCTTCTGGGGATATGCATTGAATAGTGCAATACTTATTTTGAATAAGGTTCCGTCAAAGTCTGTTCAACAGACTCCATATGAAATATGGACAGGAAAAAAACTGGGTTTCTCATTCCGGAAGATTTGGGGATGATGGGAATACATTAAACGTTTGGATGGTACCAAACTAGAACCCAAATCGGATAAGTGCCTATTTGTAGGTTATCCTAGAGAAACCAAAGGATATTACTTCAACCACCCACAAGAGAACAAGGTATTTGTTGCTCTACATGTGGTTTTCCTCGAAAAGGAATTCCTAAATGCAGTGGTAAGTGGGAGGAGGAAGTAGAACTCGATGAAAATTGGAGTGATACTGTTCCTGGCATCGACTCCCAAATGGAACACTAACAGTTCATCAGGGATGAGATTGTACCACAATCTTCTAATACACAAGAACTGTGTAGGTCAGAGAGAGTCAGAAAAAAACCTGAGAGGTATGGGTTTCTGATCTCACCTCATGTGGATATTAATCTTATTGAGGATAATGAGCCGGCTACGTATGAGGAAGCGATACAAGATATCGACTCCGTGATGAGTGGTATTTATATCACTATTTCCCACTCATTTAATCTAATATTTTGTATAGTTTCTTGAGTTTTGTGAATGTTTTGATGTGTTTTGTGTTATTTTGTAGATAAATAAAGTTTGGAAAGCACTGGAGGCAATTGAGGCAAAACCGGACAAAAATGCGTCAACAGGGATATTTTCGTCTTTTGCGCGTCGCGACGCTGGAACACTGCGCGCCGCGACGCCCAGCGTGCGCCGAATCTGCTAACATGCGCCGGGTCCACAAAATCAGAATCTGAGAAAAGTTGACTTTGCTAACGTGCGCCGTGGCACGTGTCACCATCACAACAGAGATGCTAAAATGCGCCGTGCCACGTGTCGAAATCCTATTGCTTGGACGGCCACCGACCCACGTGTCATCCTACGTGTCGCCACATCATCAGCCACATCAGCAGCCACATCAGCAAGTCAACCGAGTCAACATGCCATGTCATCACCAGCCAATCACAGCGCGACACGTGTCAACCTCTCATTCGTCTGACGGCCGCCGCCCCACGTGTCGCCACGTTGTCTTCCACATCATCACAGTGACGTCACCAATGACGTCATGAACAGTGACACGTCACCAATGACGTCAGCATAATAATTGAGTTTTAGCCGCCATGACACGTGTCGCTCTAAACAGTCAGCCGCCTTGCTACGTGTCATCTCCTCATTGTGCCACGTCGACAAAATCCAGCGTCGCGACGCTGAGGCTTTGGCGTCGCGACGCTGGAACAGTGAAAAATATTTCTATAAATACTGCGCGAATTTCAGAATTTTAGTGTGCCTTTTTCTCTCTCATCTCTTTGATGAAGAGAGAGTTTCTCTCTCTAAAAAAATATTTTTTATTTTTTTTTTTTAGTTTGTAATTTATTTTAATTACTTTTGTAATAATAGTAATTTATTTTTACTTTTTACTTTTTACAGTTTCTACTATTCATCATGTTGAAATAATTTCCCTATGCTAAGGTGAAAGGTAATTATTTTACTATTGCTATTTAGATTAATCTCCCTTAAAAATAATATATTTACTATTTAAAATCTGATTAATAAAGGAATACCGCTATATTGGTCGGTTGATAAATTTATTTTGGTACCGCCTTTATGGCTGGATTATGGACAAATATTACCGCCTATATGGCTGGTTGGACTTAATTGGACTTAATCAGGATACCGCCAGATTGGTCGGTTGGTTAAATAATATCACAAGTTTATATATTATTTTATGGGAGATATCTAAATAGTTAGTAGTAAAAGTAATTCCTTTTACCTTAGCATTTTATTTTATTGCAATTTACTTTTCAGCATTTTTACTTTATGTCTTTATTTTTCAGTTATTAGTCCTAATTATGTGTCATAACTAAATAGTTATCTGGGGTTGTAATGAATTTCAATATCACCGGTTTATAAGGGTTAGATTATAGTTTGGGTAATATAATGATTTATTTATTGAGTCTTAATCTTAATGCTTTTTATTAACCGATCACTAATAAAATTGATTAGGTAAACTTAAAATGAACTAGACATAGGGATTTTAAGTTTAAGACCTTAGATTCAATAGCTCACGATCTTCCTTGAGGATAGATAACCCTTTCAATAGATTTCCTTACAGGATAGGAATATACCTGTCGGGCGAGGGTAGCCATAATTGGAACTTAATCTTAATGAATCCAGATAATGTGGTTGACATAGGAATATGGTTCAATTGGGTTATACTGGGTATTTGTGTCTGACCATCGACAGATGCTTTCGCATAATTTCGTGTTCCAGGTTAATAAATCATTGTATTTCCTAACTATAAAATAATCACTTCATCTTTATAATGATATTGGAATAAATCACAACCCTAGATCTTTGTGTCTTTTGTTATTTTCCTTAGTATTTTCTTTTGTCTTTTTATTTATTAATTATTTAACAACACCACTTTCAACCAATCAAACAAACAATCTCTCTATTCTCCATTTAATTAGATATTTGTAAATAAATAGATTCAATAATTAATAACAACAGTAGGAAATAAGTCCTCGTGGGATCGATATTTTTATACTACTTGAACGATACGTGCGCTTGCGTTATACGTGTGTGTTTACGCCGGTCAAGTTTTTGGCGCCGTTGCCGGGGACTTAATTTTCTTGAGTTGTTAATTTTGAAACTATCCAATTTACTTATATCTAATTTTCTTTCTTTTATTTTGTAATTTTTATTTCTTTTGTTTTCAGGTGATTTAAAAAATGGAACACTACTGGGAGATTGAAAAATTACAAGCGTTACAAGAAGATACACCCCAAATCTGGGAGCAACAGTCCGGTTTTCTGTGGCCTGTTGTCGAGCCCAATAATTATCACTGGATGCCAGAACCAAGCAATGCTACATTTGTTCATCAGAACGAAATGGGGAGATGTGTGATTTGTGATAGTAACCACCCGAGCGATCAATGTATATATCGATCAGAGTGGGAGAATTTCTGGAGACAATCATGGTACGAAGAGCCATCACATTTCACAGAATCACATTTTCCATCTTATCCACCATCTTCCTTCGATCCTTATCAAGAACCAGAACCATTCGAGGAAGATCAATTAATTCACATGTTCAAAGAACAAGAAGCTCGATTTGATGCACAAATTCAGAATAACGCAGGATCCATACAGAGAATGACAGATCAAATCAGACAATTAACAGAAAACCAGAACATCATACCTCAAGAACCATTTTCTGATGACACTAATGAAGCCTTTGAGTACCAATCATTTCATAATGACACCTTAACAGAGGAGGAGGCTGAGCAGTATCAACAACCAGAGGTATCAGTTCAGGAATCCGAACCGACAAAGTCTCGATTTGATTTCTATTATTCAGATTCTGACGAAGATAAAGCTGAAATATTTCTACCAAATACATCAAAAATTGAGGATGGAATTCTGTATCCTCAAAGTGAAGATCTTGGAGATTCCATTGCACAAATGTTTGATGAAGAAATACCTGAGCCAATCATTTCAACCAGATCAGAGGATGAAGACCTAAAATCTAACATTTCTTTTCAGGTTGAAAATTTTGAAACATGTATTTCACAGATGACAGATGAAGAGCTGAATGCAGAAATTTTCAAATACATCTGTGAAGAAAAGGTGGAGCAAGAAGCAGAGCAAATAGAAGAGCAAATATCTGACCTTATTAAAGATCCAGAGCATTCAGGAGAAACATCGCTGTTTTGGGGAGTACAAATCAAAGAAACCACTCAGAAGCTTGACAAAATGGAATTTCCATTCCAAGTCAAGCACCATACGAGACCTCCTAATTTTATTACTTTCTTTTCAGGAACCAATGGAGCAACAAGGATAAAAAAGGTGACACGAGCATTGAATAAGACAAAATTCTTTTTACCACTTTACCGTTGGAAGAGACCCTTCAAAAGCAACGCTCACGGGATTGTCTTTAATCGGACATCCAAAACGACATTGAAACCTCCTTAACAGATGAATTTCAGTCACGTCTGGCTGAAGACGAAAAATTTAGCGCTAGCAGGGAGGCAACCCATGCAATTTGTTGTATTTATTTAATTATTTATTTATTTTTGTGTGTGAACTTTTTAATGTGTGTAGTTTTGCAGGAAAAATTAAAATGGAATTTATCAGGACAAAGCAAACCAGTACAACCGGGATTTTCACAAAATAAAAATTTGACAAAATCACGAAGATACAAAATTGATCCAGGAAAGACGGCCGAGTAAGAAGTCTTATGGATTTATCTGTCGCAAGACATGGTTTTGCCAAAAAAAAAAAAAAAAAAAAAAAAATCCCTAAAAATTACCGAGCGTCGCGACGCACGACCAATTTCAGCGTCGCGACACTGGTTTGTTTACAAGCCTAAAACCAGCAGCCACCACGCACAGATCACTCCTCCTCTTCACAGATCTCACCATTTTCTCTCAACCCAGAAACCAGAAACCAACCATGGCCGAGCCACCAAGCCGAGACACCGCACCACCACCGCGAGTGTTAGCCACCATCACCGAGAGATCCACCAGCCGCATCAACAACCACCGCAAGCCAACCCACCGAACTGAAATCGAGTGCCATCGTGACCGTGAGCCTCACGACCAAGATCCACAGCCGCAACCTTCGCCATGTCAAACACCAAGCTTTACTGAGCCACCAGAACCGAACCAGCCATCACCACCGCAAGCCACTACCGTCATCACCGTGACCGAGTCTTCGCCAGCCGAGATCCACACCATGAGCAACCCCGCGAGCCACCAAACACTTCCTTCGCCGAGCCTAAACCGAGCCATCGCAGAGATCGACATCATCTTCATCCTTGCCGAGACCTTCATCGCCGGTTCTGAGCACCACCATCTGACCGAAACTACCCACCACGAATCCATTAACAGAGCTGTGACCCACTTCCAAGACATCCCAGAACCGAACCAGTCACCACTGCCGTGTCTTGCCGTGACTGCCAAAACCGACCTCTGCAAGCCGAGATACTCCAAAACCGACCCATCACCATCACTGCCGTCCAACAACCAACACACCAGAAACCGTGAACCACCGTAACAGCCACCAAATCTTCACTGCCGAGAGTATCACCACTGCCAAAATCAGAATTTGAAATAACGGTAATATTTGATAAAAAAAGTTGATTTGGTAATTGGGTAACTGAAAAAAAAATTGAATTGTGATTTGGTTGATTATGACTGTGGATTGGATTACGAAGTGTTGGATTGTTGGTAGTTTGATTAGTAGTTGTGGGGGCGAAGAATTGAATTGGAGTGTTTGTGGCATTTGATAGATTTAGGTTGTGTTGGATAATCAAAAATTCAGGGGAGACTCTGTCGGATTTTTCTAAAAAATGCCAAAGTTGGGATTTGATTGGTGATAATTTTTTAGGATGAATTTGGGGAGATTTTAAATTTTTAAAGGAGACTCTGTCGAAATTTTCAAAAAAATCGTCAAGTATCAATTGGACATAAATTTTTCCTATCGGTAATTTTTCCTGTAAAATTTCAGCTGACTAGGTAATATCTTCTAATCTCTTTTGTGTATACATAGTGTGAATTTTTTTTAATTTTGTGTGTTATTTTTGTAGGGAAAAGCACAAACGAAGCATTTTAATACAGAATGAATTGTGTTTGACAATCAATGATGAGAAACAATTCATTAGCGATGGCTGAAGAAGGAATAAAATCTTGAGACAAATCCTAATGAATTTATACTACTAGCGAGTGGCGTATTGCATACAATTCCGTTGCCTTATTTGTGCTTGATTGATTCACTTTTCTTTTGTAATTATCTTTATTTTCGTAGACAGGATCCAGACTTTTTGACCTTTCACGATTCATTTTGTTGTTTAGCTAACAAGCTTCCTCTGGAAGATACTTGTGCTATTTTTACTTACCCTTTTCAGGTATTATAAATTCAACTCATCATTGCACATTTGAAGATATCCAGAGTAAAACATGGAAGCCACTTCAAGAAGACGAGTTGAAAACATTTGTGTGTTTTGCGGTAGTACGGTTGGTACTAAACCACAATACATAGAAGCAGCACAGGAATTGGGTCGAGTCTTAGCCGCAAGGAATATACACTTAATATATGGCGGAGGTAATCTCGGACTAATGGGGATTGTTTCAAAGGCCGTACAGGAAGGAGGCAATCATGTTTTAGGAATCGTACCAAAACCCTTGGCAGAAGCAAATCTTATTGAACCAACAAACGGAGAGGAACTGATCGTGCCAGGTATGTCTGAACGACTGGTAGAAATGATTAACCGTTCTGATGCTTTTATTGTTTTGCCAGGTGGCTTGGGCACATTGGAGGAAATTTTTATTGTACTATCTTGGGCGAACCTAAACATACACCAGAAACCAATTGGGCTGTACAACGTTGATGGGTTTATGATTTTCTTTGTGTGTTTCTTGATGATGCTCGAAGAAATGGGTTCGTGTCGAAACCTATGAAAGAACTCCTCTTTACTGCCAGAACTGCTCCAGATTTAATTGACCAACTCATAGCCTATGAACCGAAAGTTGACCCTATCATTTCAAAGATAAATTGGTCCGATGATGATCGTGGTAAGAAGCGTCGAATTAATCTGGATCTTAACCTGTAATTTTCCTGTAGAATTTCAACTAACCAGGTATTATTTTCTAAACTCTTCTTCTACTGTTTAAGACATTGGGGACAATGTCTCATTTAGGTTTGGGGGTGAGGTATAGTTAATAGTACTTGTTTGTATTGTGTTTTTATTTTTAGTCCAAAATTTTTCGAAAAATAAAAAAAAAAATTGAAAATTTTTTCAAAAATTACAAAAATATTTTGCTTTTTTGTGTTTTTATTTTAACTAAAAAGGTGAATTGGTAAGAAATAGCCGAGTAAGGAGTTTCCGCTCCTGAGACGTATTTCAAACCATTTATTTCGAAATAAGTTAATTTTTGTTTATTTCCTTTTGAATTATTTAATTTGTGAATTCTCCATAATACTGACTAAAATGAATCTTCATATGCTCATTTGACAGGTATTATCAACATACATAGTAACATACAGACATGAGCTGTAATTGAAAAATTTGTAATATTCCGTGCTATAGTTTAATTGGAGGAAGCATCTATACATAGTTATGGAAAAAAAAAAAAAAAAAAAAAAAAAAATTTGATGTACAAAAATAAAATATCTAAGATCCGGGTTATTAAGTCTGTAAGGGTGTTTTAACACCTAGGCCCTAAAACCAACTGGTTTGGGAGACATTGGCCCAAAGCTCGCTACATGGATCGAAGATACTACAAAAAAATATATTCATATCTGAAGTCTGAGTAATTAAGTTCGTAGGGGTGTCTTAACACCTGGTGCCCTAAAGCCAACTGGTTTGGGAGTCACCGACCCAAAGCTCGCTACATAGACGTAAGGTATTGTATATAAATAAAAAGTCAAAATTCAGAAAAGCAAAGAAAAAATCAGAAAAATCAGAAAATTATTCCATTACTACAAAAAGGTGTGAAATCTGATAGAACTTTAGGACAAAAATATTACTCTCTTATCAACTGCACTTATGACTGTTGTGAGCAAAAATGAGTTGTTTAATATTATGTTGACTGTGTATATGAAGAAAGATAAAAATAATGGAGGAGAATTTACTTATTCAGTAATTTAGAAGAAAAACAAAACAACTAGTAACTTGTAGTAGAAGTTTCACCTGATTAGTTACTAACTTTTTTATTCTCTTTTCGCTTGTCTTTTTGCTTTTGTGTGCATTATTTTTACTACATTTTTACTTTTGTAAAATGTTTGTGGGTATCATTGCTGTAAACCCTCACGAGACTACAACTCGTCCACTAGGGACACCTAGGGGTTTAAAGGCTTGTTGCATATGCTAAATGCAACCGTGATCCCTACGAAAATGGCTTAGTTAAATTTTATTTCATTTTGTATTTTGCTCGAGGACTAGCAAAATGTTAGGTTTGGGGGTGTGATGAGTGGTATTTATATCACTATTTCCCACTCATTTAATCTAATATTTTGTATAGTTTCTTGAGTTTTGTGAATGTTTTGATGTGTTTTGTGTTATTTTGTAGATAAATAAAGTTTGGAAAGCACTGGAGGCAATTGAGGCAAAACCGGACAAAAATGCGTCAACAGGGATATTTTCGTCTTTTGCGCGTCGCGACGCTGGAACACTGCGCGCCGCGACGCCCAGCGTGCGCCGAATCTGCTAACATGCGCCGGGTCCACAAAATCAGAATCTGAGAAAAGTTGACTTTGCTAACGTGCGCCGTGGCACGTGTCACCATCACAACAGAGATGCTAAAATGCGCCGTGC
Organism: Zanthoxylum bungeanum; assembly: GCA_019454045.1. NCBI lineage: Eukaryota > Viridiplantae > Streptophyta > Magnoliopsida > Sapindales > Rutaceae > Zanthoxylum > Zanthoxylum bungeanum. Next base: position 49,504 of record SKCR01018946.1, read on the forward strand.
CACGTGTCGAAATCCTATTGCTTGGACGGCCACCGACCCACGTGTCATCCTACGTGTCGCCACATCATCAGCCACATCAGCAGCCACATCAGCAAGTCAACCGAGTCAACATGCCATGTCATCACCAGCCAATCACAGCGCGACACGTGTCAACCTCTCATTCGTCTGACGGCCGCCGCCCCACGTGTCGCCACGTGTCTTCCACATCATCACAGTGACGTCACCAATGACGTCATGAACAGTGACACGTCACCAATGACGTCAGCATAATAATTGAGTTTTAGCCGCCATGACACGTGTCGCTCTAAACAGTCAGCCGCCTTGCTACGTGTCATCTCCTCATTGTGCCACGTCGACAAAATCCAGCGTCGCGACGCTGAGGCTTTGGCGTCGCGACGCTGGAACAGTGAAAAATATTTCTATAAATACTGCGCGAATTTCAGAATTTTAGTGTGCCTTTTCTCTCTCATCTTTGATGAAGAGAGAGTTTCTCTCTCTAAAAAAATATTTTATTTTTATTTTTTTTAGTTTGTAATTTATTTTAATTACTTTTGTAATAATAGTAATTTAATTTTTACTTTTTACTTTTTACAGTTCTACTATTCATCATGTTGAAATAATTTCCCTATGCTAAGGTGAAAGGTAATTATTTTACTATTGCTATTTAGATTAATCTCCCTTAAAAATAATATATTTACTATTTAAAATTCTGATTAATAAAGGAATACCGCTATATTGGTCGGTTGATAAATTTATTTTGGTACCGCCTTTATGGCTGGATTATGGACAAATATTACCGCCTATATGGCTGGTTGGACTTAATTGGACTTAATCAGGATACCGCCAGATTGGTCGGTTGGTTAAATAATATCACAAGTTTATATATTATTTTATGGGAGATATCTAAATTAGTAGTAGTAAAAGTAATTCCTTTTACCTTAGCATTTTATTTTATTGCAATTTACTTTTCAGTATTTACTTTTCAGCATTTTTACTTATGTCTTTTATTTTTCAGTTATTAGTCCTAATTATGTGTCATAACTAAATAGTTATCTGGGGTTGTAATGAATTTCAATATCACCGGTTTATAAGGGTTAGATTATAGTTTGGGTAATATAATGATTTATTTATTGAGTCTTAATCTTAATGCTTTTTATTAACCGATCACTAATAAAATTGATTAGGTAAACTTAAAATGAACTAGACATAGGGATTTTAAGTTTAAAACCTTAGATTCAATAGCCCACGATCTTCCTTAAGGATAGATAACCCTTTCAATAGATTTCCTTACAGGATAGGAATATACCTGTCGGGCGAGGGTAGCCATAAATTGGAACTTAATCTTAATGAATCCAGATAATGTGGTTGACATAGGAATATGGTTCAATTGGGTTATACTGGGTATTTGTGTCTGACCATCGACAGATGCTTTCGCATAATTTCGTGTTCCAGGTTAATAAATCATTGTATTTCCTAACTATAAAATAATCACTTCATCTTTATAATGATATTGGAATAAATCACAACCCTAGATCTTTGTGTCTTTTGTTATTTTCCTTAGTATTTTCTTTTGTCTTTTTATTTATTTAATTATTTAACAACACCACTTTCAACCAATCAAAACAAACAATCTCTCTATTCTCCATTTAATTAGATATTTGTAAATAAATAGATTCAATAATTAATAACAACAGTAGGAAATAAGTCCTCGTGGGATCGATATTTTTATACTACTTGAACGATACGTGCGCTTACGTTATACGTGTGTGTTTACGCCGGTCACTCCGCTTTATGGAAATAAGCCATGAAGTCCAAAATGGATTCCATGTACACCAACCAAGTTTGGACACTGGTTGATGCACTAGAAGGCGTAAAGCCTATTGGTTGTAAATGGGTCTTCAAGAAGAAGACGGACATGGATGGCAACATACAAACGTACAAAGCTAGGTTTGTAGCGAAAGGGTATCGTCAACGACATGGTGTCGATTATGACGAAATTTTTTCACATGTTGCCATGATTAAATCCATTCGGATAATGCTTGCTATTGCTGCATATTTTGATTATGAAATATGGCAGATGGAGGTCAAAATTGCTTTCCTTAATGGAAACCTTTTGGAGGATGTTTATATGCAACAGTCTGATGGTTTTGTCATACCAAAACATGCAAACAAGGTTTTCAAGTTAAATCGAACCATTTATGGATTGAAGCAAGCATCACCTTCTTGGAACCAACGTTTTGATGAGATCATAAAAGAATATGATTTCATTCAAAACGGGGATGATCCTTCTGTATATAAGAAGGTTAGTGGGAGCGCACTGACATTCATTGTCCGTTACGTAGATGATGTATTGCTTCTTGGCAATGACATTCCCATGCTACAATCGGTGAAAGCTTGGCTTTCATTAAAATTATCCATGAAAGATCTGGGAGAAGCAACTTTTATTCTGGGAATAAGGATCTACAGGGATAGATCTAGAAAGATGATTGGACTCTCCCAGAGCTCGTATATTGACAAAGTGTTGAAGAGATTCAATATGAATCAGTCTAAGAGGGGACTGTTGCCAGTGTTGTTGGGTTCTCTAAGAATTTTTCCAAGGATCTAATAAGCATAAAAGATGTGTGAATAAACAAAGTAAGATAGCGGAAAATACTTACAATCCTCGGCTAAGTAGGATGTGGAGATAACAAAAATTTTCTCCTTTGAGAAGTGCTTCAAGATCTCATTAATTGTATGTAGAGCTCCAAGCTTGATGAATGAATTCCAAACTCAATGGGATTGTTTCCCTATCACCTTTGTAGACCCTTTAAGTGCTAGCTTAGGAAAAAATTTTGCTACAAAATTTCCCCAACAAGAGAAGCAACTATCGGCAAAATGGAAGAGATGAGGAGAAGTTAGTTCACGCACAAGGCAAAGAATAAGAGAGAGAGTGAAGTGTGAAGTGAAAATGATTTTCCAAAAAATCAAAGACATATACCAAATCAAAGTTAGTAAGATGTCATTCACATTTTCATAAATAAAATAAGGAAATGTGTCTTACAAGTTAACATAACTAATACTAACTTCCATCACCATAAAGTAGGTAGTTAGACTAGTGATGTCACTTGTGGTGGGCCCCACTTGATTCAAAATCCGAGTGGGCCCGCAAACACATTCCGAGCTCGGGTTCGTTAATTCTGAATTAACAAATTTTCCGTTGCGACTTAATTAAATCAAATTTAATTAAATAATTATGCCTAGCAAAATTACTATTAAAGTCGCTCGCGAATTAATTCTAAATTAATTCGTTCGCCCGAATTAAAATCCAATTTTAATTCCGTTATGAAATCTAATTTCATATAATTATATCAAGTATATTATTTTATCGATTAATTCTAAATTAATCGTTCTCTCTCTTCTATTCGAATTTTATCCCAGATAAATTCTCGCCGTAATTAATCCCAGATTAATTTTCTCTCTCTTCTAATTAATCCCAGATTAATATGTTCGAGTCAAACGTCATTGGTGAATATTCGGGAAGCGACCCATGATATCCCTGGATATGTTTGCAGTAAATCCAATCATCAGACTATCCGAATTTGTGCGTAACCGGTACCACGTCTTACCGATTTACAAGACATGGTTGGCTTCTAGCAAAGCACCGTGCCTACCCAATTCTCCAAAAATATTCTTTTAAGGAATATATAATCTTTGTCAGACGTAGTAGACGTAGTATTGCGTATTACGATCCAGTATTGATATCACATGCTAGGCCTAGGGCTGGAATTGTGTCTGCCCCGTACAAAGCATATATCGAATCTCTGGTAACTAGTATCTATAATCGGATAATCATGACCTAGTCATATTATCCCGATGACTGCAGTACTTAAGAGTACAAGTTCCGTATCCTACGTGATCATCATCTCCATATGACTAAAGTGATACTTCCATCTTGACATCACACCCAATACACTACGATTCTCAGTATACCCAGAAGAAGCGTACACAGAACCTGTTAAAGCCCAACCAAAACCAAAGTATACTGATTATCGCAAGTATTAGCAATGTAAGTCTCAGGTTAAGACCAAATACACCTACCCTGATTCGGATTCCCATAGACATATAGTCATACTACCAATGGGATTCCGATGGGTCTATCCAGAGTGAAGCTATTTCCGTACCATCAGTAAACAGAACCTCATATTACACTTACATGAGTATCCAATACCCAAATATACGAGAACTATGTCGTTACGCTTCCATAACACGCACAAGTGGAATAATAGCCTATTCCGCATTATAGATGTCAAGTACCGATAATACTACGACTAGGGATATTTAATGATTAAACCTTAGTGGATTAATATTGTCTCATATCTTATTAATCCGGTACTAATTGACCGGCGTAAACACACACGTATAACGCAAGCGTACGTATCGTTCAAGTAGTATAAAAAGTATCGATCCCACGAGGACTTAATACCTAAGTTATTAATTTTATGAGGTTAAATGATTACTAGTATCTAACAGGTTGTTTAAATTAATTTGAAATAGCGACGATTCTAAATTTAAAGACAATAAAATATAATTGTTTGAAAGTAGATTTTAAGAAAATTCAATATTAAAACTATCCAGGGTTGTGATTTATTCCAATATTATATAAAGATAAAGTGGTTATTTTATAATTGGGTAATATATTGATTTATTAACCTGAAACACTAATTTATGTAAAAGCCTCTTCCGATGGTCAATTACAAATACCTAGTATAATCCAATTGAACCATATGTCTATGTCAACCAAATTACCTAGATTCATTACGATTAAGTTCCAATTAAGATTACCCCCGCCCGACAAGTATATTCCTATCCTGTAAGGAAATCTATTGAAAGGGTTATCTATCCTTAAGGAAGATCGTGGGCTATTGAATCTAAGGTTTTAAACTTAAAATCCCTATGTCTAGTTCATTTTAAGTTTACCTAGTCAATTTAATTAATGGCCAGTTAATTAAAGAGCATTAAGATTAAGACTCAATAAATAAATCTTTATATTACCCAAATTATAATCTAACCCTTATAAACCCGTGACATTGAATTTCATCACAACCCTAGATATTAACTTAGTTATGACACATAGCTAGGGCTGATAAAAACTTGAAAATAAAAGAAATAAACTGCTGAAAAGTAATTGCGATAATGAAAATGCTGAAGAGAAAATTACAAATGAAATAAAATGCTAAGGTAAAAAGGAATTACTTTTAATATTACTAATTTAGATATCTCCCAATAAAATAATATATAAACTTATGAAATTATTTAATCAACCGACCAATCTGGCG